>BHFT01001187.1:0-51277 GCA_004320025.1 Laticauda laticaudata | reverse complement strand
GTAAAAAAAAAAAAAAAAAACAATCCACAAACCCCTCATACAGCCAATTTTTCTGAACACAGTTTTGGTGGAGAATTTTGAAAGATTATATGTATCCATTTGTAAACTTTCCATAGAGCTGCTTTATATCAGATCAGAATAATTTGCTATTATAATAATACCTTTTCCAAGAAATTTAGGACAGTGTACATGGTTTCTTCTTTTCATACCCTATGGTTGATTTGTATCCTCTAACTAGCTTCTTGCCATAATGTAAAACACTCATTCCGAATCTTGTGCTCACTAACATATTAACACCTAACCCTAACCCAGACAGAGAAAGGTTAAAATCCACATCCATGAAACCAGCAACACATTATCTCACAAGGCTTCACAACTGTCATTTGTTTACCTGGGCAATGTAGTGATGGTGACACTATGATAAGCCTTTCCTTCTGAAGAAGACTGTTTTATGCCTTTTTAAAATTGTTCAGTCATGCCCAATTTGCAGAGACTGCCTCATGCTGTCCAACCCCTGCTGTTTTCTTGGCAAGGTTTTTCAGAGTTGTTTGCCTTTGCCTCCTTCTTAGGACTGATAAATATGACTGGCCCAAGGACAACCAGCTGGCTTTATGCTTAAGGTGGGACTCAAACTCATTATCTCCCTGATTCTAGTCTGATTCCTTAAGCACTACACCAACTGGCTCTTCATTCAGTACTTTCTGATCATTTATTACTTCCCAGTTGGATCCCGATTGCCTTATAATGTAGGTAGGACATCCAACTACTTACCACAGTATAAGTCTTGCCCCATTTTAAAATAGAACATTCTTGGTTCCACATACTGTGGAATAGAAGTGCAAAATGGCTTTTCTCTTAGTTTCACTTTGAAACTTCAGAGAGCTGCGGTTGATTAGACCTCTAGATATGTGTCATAAATATTCATTTGTATAACTGTTGGGTGCCTGACTTACAGCTTTGTTTTTGTTCTTCATTATAGAGCACAGCACAAAACAGAGAATACATACGATACAAATGACACACTGGCTTTTGCTATTAGCGCAACATGTAATCCCTACAGGCAAACAAGATAGACAGAAGATGGAGAAATTTCAAACACTGGGGCATTTGCATATGTCTATATGGGTTATGCAGTCACCTTACATTATTTGGGGCAGTTACCTGTATCTCTTCTCCCTCCTTGAATCCTTCCTTTCTTTTTCTTTGCCTCCCACCATATAATTTAACACTCTCTTCTTTCTCTCACCTCCCCCTTTTCCATTTTCTGAACCTCTGCTTCTATTCCCTTACCATCACCAGATGTCAAACATTTGTCTTTTAAAAACAGAAATCCCATTATATTATTATGCATGCATTTTAAGTTTTGTGATGCCACTCACACAATCTTTTTGATGTTCAAGATCTCAGACAAGGCCCGGTCCCACTGGCCAACGGATGCAAAACGTATGCATAAAGACACAGTGGACGAGCAAAATTTCGGGGGTGGCTCCATCCATTGTCTTCCGCTCCAAAAAGTGGTGAAAATTTGCATAAACAGAACAGAAAAGAATGGAAAAGAACGGACGTGGGTAGTATGTAGTGGGGATATTAAACAGATGTTCATAGGAAGCCTAGCGGATGGAAGCAGATGACACCTCCAAAGGGGTTCTGGGGGATAATTGCAAAGCGGACGCATAGCGGATGAAGCGGATGCATCACGTATGCCTAAAGGAAAGAAAGGGGATGCCGCGCGAATGTTTATTGGATGCAAACCGTTCACTGCGCATCCTTTCTATTTCTGTGCTACTAACGCTGTGTAGATGTTCCATGTACCTTTTGTTTCCTCCCTCTTTCCGTTTTCAGCTGCAACGGATGGGAGTTGCGAGGATGCCCAGAAGATGCAGAGAGGATGCAGTGGATGTTTAATGGATGGTAAACGGACATAGAACGTTTGTTGCTCGTATGTCGCGGATTTACATCGTACACGGCAGAAAGTTCATCCGTTCACAAAGTTTTGTGCAGCTCAAAACTTCTTACATGGATGAAATCGCAGTGGACGGATGCTCGACAGATAGAGCGTATGAAACACGTATGCAATCAGTACACAACGGATGCATAGCCTTTTCAAACGGATGGCAAATTTTTTTTAACGTTTTACATCCTCTTTGCATCCGTAAGTGCAGTGGGACCGGGCCTTAAAATATATTACCAACCAAGAACAGAAGCAACGTAGAACTACAGAGAAATTTCCTAACAATGAGATCAATCAACGAATGGAATAGCTTGCCTTCAGAAGTAGTGGGTGCTCCATCACTGAGGGCTTTCAAAAAGAGACTAGACAACCATTTGTCTGAAATGGTAAAGAGTTTCTTGCCTGAGCAGTGGGTTGGACTAGAAGATTTCTAAGGTCCCTTCCAACTCTATTATTCTATGTTCTATATTCTATATCTGATTCAGAGTATAGCTAATTTCCAATGCTAGGTATAATGTACTTCCCTTAACTGAGAGGTAAGGGAATGAGATAAATGACATATAAATTTAATAAACAAGCAAATAAATAAACCAAAGATGACTAGTTCACTGTCATGCAGCAAATCATGTTAGATCCTGCAACAAAACAGCAAAGTGAGGTTATGCTTCATGAATTTAGTTTAACAAAAGAAACAAAGGAAGGTTGAAGAGGGAATATTCAAAGGACCCTCCCCTCATTCATACACATAAGGATCATCTATGGGGAATTCTTGTCTTCCCCAGTCCCCTTATGCCATCTGATCAGGATGTAATAGGACAAAGGAGTATGGGGAGGGGAGGGGCAGTATATGTTGCTCAAACAACTGCTTTCACAAAGATTCTCTCCCTGTTGTATGCTTCTCAGCATTTCCCTACTGCATAAGATCCTGAAATTCAAATCTGTAACACTAGCGCTGTGTAGAGCATTGCTCCTGCTGCCAACAACAAAATTAGGCACATGCAACTGAACCACAGAAAGATGGTCTAGGCCAAGGATTTTGCTCTGTGTAAACCTCCCCCACAAACACAGAGGTACCTGCTTGCTAGATTCCTCTCCCTCCCCCTCAAATCTGGAACAATCCAGCAAGACTGGAGGCTTATAGGAAAAGTGAAAGGCAGTGTGTTGTTTATGGCCACAAATGTCTATATGCGATGCTGGAGGATATGAGAGGCTAGAAGCAGAGCCCATGGTCTTTTCTCCTGCAATGTCATCCAGAGGTTCTCCTTCCTTATGTAAGAATCTAAATGATGTGCAAGCTGATTCCAGAGTTTCATACCTTGTACTACAGCTTTGCACAGTCTGCATGAAAAGCAACCTATCACAGAATTGACCTTGCAGACCTGTCATATAATATGAGGTGATAGGATTTCATTTTCAGCAGGATAAATCCATTCATTAATTCTGCTTCCTTCTACATCAGAACTACCTCTGACAAAGTAAAACATGGACAGTTTGGCAAACAACTTCCAGTAGGAGGAATAGAAACAGATTTTTCCCCTCTTTGGCATCTCTGATTTTCAGCCTCCTTTCATAAATCTGAGGCTCCTCCCACTTCCAACTCAGATCCTCCACAATTCGGAAGTTGCTTTTTTGCAGGAAATTTTTTTTTTGCAGTTTGTTTGTTTACTTTTTGCTGCTCCTGGCTTCTGAGGACCAGTTGCTTTGTTACTGCCCCCATTCAAATGCCAGCAAATATAAAGAGGCTTTGTTTTTTAACTCTCTCTTTCTCCCCCTTCCTTGTCCCTTGGTTTTGTCCTCCAAGGGATCATTTTTATTCAAGTGTGATGAATGATGTGAGCAGAGTTCCAGTCCTGAACAAAGGGCTGTATCAGAGTTGGCCAAGCATACAGCTGCCTTTTTGTTTACCAAGACGAGAGATGTAACCTCAGAGGTAGAAGATAATAGACAAGACTATAGAAGAAGCCTGAGAGTTGGCTTGACTCTGATTTCCAGAAGCCAAGTAACCTTTATTAAACATAAATCATGTCAGCTCTTACCAAGAAAAAGCCCCTGAACTCTGCCATTCATGTGACATGAAGTAAAGGAATAGTAGTATTCATCTGCTTTAAAGACCAGCATACACAGCCGTTAATGGGGATCAATAATATTTTGGCCTGCTGAAACAATGAAGTTTGAAATTGTTTACAGTGATCCAGTTTGCAGCAGAATGTTTGAGAATGCTTAGATTAGATTAACAGAATTGGAAGGGACCTTGTAAATCATCTAATCCAACCCCCCACCCACCCAAGCAGGAGATCCTACACCAAGGGTCTTCAAACTTGGCAAGTTTAAGACTTGTAGACTTCAAGTCCCAGAATTCCTGAGTGAACATGACTGGAGGAGGAATTCTGGGAGTTGAAATCCACAAGTCTTAAAGCTGTAAAGTTTGAAGACCCCTGCCCTACACCACTTCTGACAGATGGCAATCCAGTCTCTTCTTGAAAGCTTCCAGTGATGAAGCTCCCACAACTTCTGAAGGCAAGCTGTTCCACTGGTTGATTGCTCTCACTGTTAGAAAATTTCTCCTTATTTCCAAGTTGAATCACTTCTTCTTCAGTTTCCATCCATTAGTCCTTGTCTGGCCTACAGGTGCTTTAGAAAATAGCTGGTCCCCTTCCTCTCTGTGGCAGCCCCTCAAATATTGAAAGATTGCTATCATGTCTCTCCTGGCCCTTCTCTTCACTAGACTAGCCATGCTCAGTTCCTGCAACCATTCATCATATATTTTAGCTTCTAGACCTCTAATCATCTTGGTTGCTTTTCCTCTTAATCTTGGTTAGATTCTATATCCCCATTCAGTATAATATCCATTTGCCAAATCATCACACAATTGAATATTCTTCTACAGTTAGATTGTCAACTCAATTATCCATAAAATTCTGACAATAACTTCCCTTCACTATGCAAAGATTTTGGATTGACCATTCTTTGTGATAACTAATTTGATAAGTCATCTATCAGCTGAAGTTTAACTGATTAATTGGCAAAGCTCAGTATGAACAAAAGCATTGTTTCAGATTATTACAATTTATTACAGAATTCAGCACAATTTTTAATTAAAGTTTGTTTACTTTTTTGGCTATAAATTATGAATGTTTTTTTCTCTTGATGAATGAATGTTTTCATTGATTAGGATATAAATAGCTGTATGCTCTTTGAGTGATGTTCAGATTTTATTGATTATTCAATCAATTGGTTATTAAAATAATAATTTGAATTTGAAAGCCAATTTGGTGTCGTGGTTAAGAGCCTGGCCTAGAAATTGGGAGACTGTGGGTTTTAATCTTGCTTTAGGCATGATTAACTTTGGGCCAGTCATTCTTTCTCAGCCCAGCCCACCTAACAATTTGTGAGAAAATAGGAGAAGGAAGGTGTTCTGTATGGAACTTGGTAGGTTCCAAGTCCCTCGTTCTGATTGGCCGAAAAGGCCACTTACGGATTGGTTCACTAAGAACCAATCCGGGAAGCCGCCAAACAGCAGGAAGAGTTAAACAAGTGTCATTGGCCACAAGCCGACAGGCAAGCCGCTATATAAGGTATCTTTTACCTTGCGAGTTGAAATAAAGAGTTGTTGTTTGGAACCTGGTCTCACGCGCTTCTTTCCGGACGGAACAGAAGGAGTATCGATATGTTTGCTGCCTTGCGTTGTATATGAGAAAAAAAAGTTGACATAAAAATCTAAAAAAATGTTACTTGACAGCCATAGTGTCAGAATTCAGTTGTGTCTATCAGAGGAGGAATAGGAACTTGAAGTTCTATCAAGTTCTATCAATACTTGCAATAAGAACTTTGGAATTTATTGTCCTCTTTTCAGTTAACATAAAATTATCCCCACTAAATAACACGCCTTACTTGTTGTATGTGCCATTTACCCTCAACACATTTAAGACAACTAGATCCACCATTTAAATTTGGAGGGCAAGATGCCTTTGCATATCAAAAACATATTTTTAGTCTTCTATCTGAATATCTGCTGTTTCTATCCCTTGAGAAATGTGGGGCTGGAATATTTCCAAATAAAAAAAAGTGGGAAAGCTACATTGTCTGATATAAATAATGGGATGGGTCAGAGGTTAAAGAAACTTTGTATCAAGCAGTTGTTGGTACCTTGGGGAACAACTGCTTGCTCTTTTCCCTTCTTGGATCTACTTAATGACATAAACTCTTTATATTTCACTTAACTTTTCAGTTACCCATTGCTTTCTCCAGATCTTGAGACTTCTGGAACTTTTGGAATAGGTCCATTTAGAATAGTCCCATTACTGTAAAAAAAAAAAAAAAGGNAAAAAAAAAAAAAAAAGAGCATACATTAGACTTTAACATGAATTACCATAAGTCCCAAATCAAATTGAAGTTATTTGCAAGCTTCATGTGAGATGAAATTGCTGTTTGACAATGACTTCCTGTGTTTCAGAACTAGATTTATAATTAGTTTAGGGCTCAGTAGCTCTATTATTCCTCCAGAAACAAAACAAGGTGGGGTAATGAGGGTCACAAAATGGATCCATTCCAATAGGAGTGTATCTGTTCTTCCAGTTTTCTTTTTTAACAGTTTGTAAGCACCCGAGCTGTGTATGAAAATAAAGGGGTCAGGAGAAGGATTTACTTTTCTCCAATCCACTTGTACCAGCTTTGACCTTGTCTGAGCCACCATGCAGTTTTTGTTTTATTTGCAAAAATCCAGAATAGAATAAAATAAACAGGAAGTGTTAGAAAATAAACCGTGCAAAGTTTGCTGGGACATCTGCCAAAAAGGAACCAGACTTGCAAATTGCTGTCAGTCAGAGTTTGCGGTGTCATCTGTGCATGTGCAAGTGCCTTAATTATTTTCATGCTAGGCCATGTGTAACAATTGCATACTCCTGTTTTCCAATTACTGCTTCTCGTGGTTAATGGGTTGTGGTGCTAATCTCTCATATTTTGACCAATTGCAATAGCAATATTGCTAAAACCATGAGTACAAAAGTCCACAAAGAAACTTCATGTAAAAAAAATCCTACAAATGGATTGACTAGTTTATGCACAGCAGTGAGCCATAACATGGTTTGTTTGAATAGGGTAGGAACAAGTAATATGCAACTCTTTCAATACATAAATAAACTATATGTTAGTGTGATTGCGAATTCAGTTATTAAACCAATACAATCCATACAGATAGATGTATCTGGATTCCAGTAAACTCCTTTGGATTTGTGTGTCATTGCTTTCTTTGTGTACTTAATCCAGCCTACTTGGTTTAAGTGAGCTAATCTAAAAACATGTAGCAATAGTTTTAAAATTGCAGCACACTGTAATTTTTACTGCAGAGTAAATAGCAACCAGATATAAGTAAGAACCTTTACTTTCAGACTGACTGAACTATAAATATTTATACACTGTGTTGTTCACTGTGCAATCAATTCAGATAACATGCTGCACAAAAATGTGGTTGTCTGGTTGACAACTCAGTGTGTTGTGTCAAGGCAACCATTGACTGTGGTAGTTAGTTTAAATTTCAGTGTGTTGTGCAAAACCAGGTAACTTGACTAATGCAGCAATTACAAAGTTCCAACAATTATGGTTAGTGGATTTATAAATAGTGTCAATGTGGGAAGCTATTTGGATATTTTTATTCTTTTTAAGTTTAGAAAAAAATCTTGAAAGAATGAAGGAGCTAATAAAATTGAAAGGGAAACTCAAGAAGACAGTATGTTTGTTGTAAAGGCATTCAGAAAAAAATGAAAGAGATCACAATAAGAAAGACAGAGTTAAATTTTGCTGAATGCAGTGAAGATATTATTGATAAACTAGAAATGTTTAAACTAATCTTATCTTGTTAATATCTTATATTTGATTACTTAAAAATGGTAAAAAAATAAGCTGACATTTTGTCTCACTACAATTTTGATTATTATTTGTTGATGGCTGCATGCTCATTCCTTTGTTTATCTTAGTATAGATTTACACAAAATTTTCTCATCTGATAAATTTTGGCACAAATGAAAAAAGTCTTAGACAAATGTTCTAGAATTATTTTATGTATTTGGGAATTAGATAAATATGATTATAATAAACTGAAGTTTGAATTTTATTTTGAAAGATCTTCCAATTTTTATTTCCCCATATTATTTTAAGAAAAGTAATATGCTGTTAAATAACTTACTTTCACAGTGTTGGAAAGGGCTATTTAAGTCACTGAGCCTAATCTCCTGCTCAATGCAGAAATCCAATTTAAAACATTTCTGACAGATGGCTGTCTAGCCTCTGTTTGAATGCATTCAGTGAAGGAGAGGCCATAACTTATCTGGGTAATTAATTCCACTGTCAAGCCGTACTGTCAGTTTTCCCACTAACATTCAATTGGGGTCTGTCTTTTTGCAGCTTAAATCTGTTACTCCGTGACTTGCTCTCTGAGATGAGAGGATAGGTCTTGGCCTTGTTCTGGGTGACACACTATCACAACTTGATATCACACACTATCACAATTGCAATTTGCAGAGGGAAAATCTTGAAGTTGAAAAATAGAGTTTCTTGGCTGTTATAAAGAACTTAATGTGAACAATTGTTCTGACCCAAGCCTTGTTCAAATTAAACAAACTGTGTAAATTAAACAAACTGTGTAAAAAAGCAAACCATTTTTAATGCAGCACTGGGAATTCTGCGCATTCCCAGCCAAGATACATTTAAAAATAATTGTCTGATATCAAAAGCAAGCCCTTTCAAGTTTGTGAAAGGCCACCAAAATCAGAAGACTAATTACTGATTAAATATCCACCAACAGAAGTTTCAAAAACAAACAGGAGTAAGCAAGGCTTTGATGAGAACCCTGAGTCTAAAGAACTTTTTTGTTTCCTGCAAAGAACACATCCTCAAAGGCTGGTTTTTATCCCTTATGGGAGGGGCCATCACCTTCCAGCCTTACTCCCGAGTCAAGCTTGCTGCTTCAGCTGCTCTTTCCTTCGAGCAGCCCTACGCACACGCGTACTGGGCACAGGCTCTCTGGGGTCCTCTGCGTCACTGTTGCCAGACTCCACAAGCTCCGAAGGCAGCTTCCCATTCTCCGACAGTCCTGGCCCCATCCCTGCATCACGCACATCCCCTCATCCGAGTCCTCGCTATTAGAGACCTCTTCCATCCATACCTGCTGCCAGTGAACCACAACAACAATAGTTAACTCAGTGAACGTGTCCCAAATGACTCAATGGCTGCATACAGTTGCATTCCTGTTCCTGTAGGTAGAAGTCCCAGCAACTCTTTAATACAGAGTTCCCAAACCTTTTAGGCTTTGTGGACCAGTGTGTGTGTGGGGGGAGGGGATGATTTCACATGAGTGGCTAGCAAATACATTTGCATGAATGGTGTGTGTGTCTGCCACATGTGTGCATACACTAACCTGCTATTTGCATGGCCCAGTTGCAAATAGCTCACAGCCCACTGGTGGACCATGGCCTAGAGATTAGGAATCCCTAATTTAATAATAATTACTCTCCAGAATTTTCTCCTTATTAGTTTTGCAAACTTAAACAAAAAAAAAATCTTACAATGTCTTAAATTGTCATTTTAAAAGATGAACAGGTTGGGATCCTGCTTTTATGAGACAGGGTTTCAGAATTTGGGTCTTTCTAGCTTAATAAAGGGATGAATCAGAAAAATATAAAATAGAACTCTGGGCAAATAGTTCTGGGTATGAAGCCAATAGCCACCAAAAGTTGTAGAAATAGGATTAAATACATTCATAAAAAGTAAGGCTAATCGGTGGTGGTTAGTCATGACAGACATATGCTAGTTCTGAATTCCAGGACAATATGATTCTGAATACTAATCAGAGCAAAACCACATCAGGAGTCAGGTTCTGTTCTCCCGTCCTCATTTTAGAATTCCTGGAGGTTTTTGACTAGGTACTATGAATAACAAAAAGATGGACTAAATATTATTTGGTCTGTTGCAGACAGGATGCTCTGTTCCTTATTTATGTTCTTAGATACATTTTTTTCTCACATTGATAGATTTCTGCAATTACATCTTCTATACAGTTTTTAATCATCAGAGAAATAATGATTGAGTAGTTCTCAAAGTTAATGTTCCTTTCATGTGAACTGCATCTTTCTGAAAAAATATAAAAAAAAAATTGGTTCTCTTTCAGCAAATTGCCTGTGAATTATGAAGCTCTCTTCTTACACAGCTAGTCTCCAGACTACATTTAGAACCCCTGAGGGAGACTCTGCAGACTTATGTTCCTGGCACACCAATCCAATACAGAGCAGGAAATAAAATAAATGGAAAGTATCTTTAAAACAATAATCAAATAATTAAGTAAAATTCCATGACCCAGGAACCTGGGGGGAAAAATGAACCAAACATATAATAAACATTTCTTCTTTTTGAAATACATATTCCTTTATTTATGTTACCTGCACACAATACCTGGAAAGATCATCTAATACATTTATCATTTATGATCTCATTGTTTGACAGTACTCATTTTTGAATGTTTAATTATTTTTGGTGCAATTATATTAAATGTAATAAGTTTTAATAATATAGATTGTGTACCTTAGTAGATTATGTATTAAAAGCAGAAATGTAGGTAAAGATATTTTTTTATTGAATTATGAAGCATTATAAAATACAAAGTAGGTAAGATATGCAAATGGTGATAGAAATGTAGTGGGAAGTATGTGGTATGTTGCAACAAATGTATGTTTGTTGAAATAAATAAAACTGGCTTCATATTACAGCATGCTTCTTCCCAGTTTTTTACATGGAAGTAATAAGTCACAGGAGTTGGGTTTGTCAGGAAAAACATCAAAAGTAAACTAAATGCAAGGTGTGTATGTATTAAATGGGGTGGTAAAGAAGTGTGCATGCTAAAACAAAAGAGTGATAATGTCACAACTGATACAAAGGCATATATTGAGATGGGTTAATCGTACTGGAAGGATGAAAGAGAAAGAGTGAATAGAAGAATCAGAAGAAGTGGAGGACTGAGAAATCATAGATGCTCTTGATGAGATCCCCAAAAACAGAGTTGAAAAACTTAAAGATCAAAGGCAATAAATATTTTGGTGTACAAATGTGAAAGAAAGGACTGTTTGAAAAGATAAAAAGGTATAGAGCGTTATATAGAATGGTGTTAGTGCAAATAATCTTTGTAGTTTTATTTTTTCCTTTTAGTTCCTGCTTGTAGTTTCCTTGGTTTATTTTTTACTCCATTTTTGTGCCTTGCATACCATTGCTTACCTCAAAATGGAATAATGTGATAAGTATGCATGGCATAAATATGTATTATTCATTACCATTTCTATCCCATAATCTTTCGCCACTCAGAAGCTCTTCTAACACAATCTCACCACAAACACACATTAAGTTCAAAGGCCTGAATCAGCTGAGGAGCTGTCCAGCAGGAGCTAAGTTCACAGGGAAGCTGTCCTTCCACAGCTCTTACATCTAACAAGCCCAAATAGAAAAATTTCATTGCGGGAAAGGTCCGTTTTTGAAGTTCAGATCCAACACTTCTTTCCTTCAAAGTATCAGAGAAGATCTGTAAAGGCAAGTCTAGGATATCAGTGATAGTTTTGAGATAAAACTAAACATTATAGCAAACATTAACATAAAATAAAATACAAAATAAAGAATAATAAAAAATATAACCGTACTTTAAAAATATTCGACTGTCGATTCAGTGCCTGTAACTGATGGGCAGATTGTGCCAACCTGCAGAAGCTTACATTAAGGAACAACATCAAACATCATTAACGAATAAAAGCATCAAAGAAAATAAAAACAATAAATGATAGCAAAAAAAAAGCTTACATAAAATTGAGAACAGACATCATACTTAAGTTACAAAGTGCTAAGATGAAAGAGAAAGTTTTTGATTTAAAAAGTAAGTTCTCAATTTCTCATATAGTAGAGATGGAAATTCACTGCCCTGGGAAGCGACCCAGGGCCCTAATTGTATCTAGATGGGCATTCTTTCTAAGTGGCACCCATTATAAGTTCATACAGGAGGTACAATATTACCAGTTGGCACACAATGAGAACTCATTCCTTTAGGTAGGCAGGATACAAGCTGCAAAGGGATTTTTATGTTAAAGCAAGTACTTTGAAAGGGAAAGAAAACAAGGGAAAGCCTATCCAATCTAGCATGACTGTCAAGATATTTGATGGGAAATGCCCAATAGAATCCTAGTTTTTGCATTCTAGGTCCAAATTTTTGCAACATAAGTGCATATGCTCTAGATTTGTCTGGTTCCTTCTTAGTTAGATAATAATAATATAGTCAATCAGGTTCTTGGGAAAAAAATAAAGTTTAACGACATTAATATGGCACTAAATTACACCAAATGCTGCAATTTTTTTCTGTTTAGGAAATCAAATACATAAATTTGTCTGTTTAGGGAGTTCAGTCACACTTGGTTTGTTGAAAAAAAAAATTATACATTTCTGGGATAAAGTGCAGCATATATACCAGACGTAAAAGCTGCATAAGTGAAATTTGTTAACTTTTTTTGATGAATAGTATGTATAGAAAAGTAGAAATAGTAGAATAGGTTACATTTGTTGTTTAAAACAAATGATTAGTAATAGTTTGTATGATCAAAAACTGTGATTTTATTGTCACAGAAAAATAGTGTCATTTGTTTGATTATTGATTTTTAAACTATTATTGTTGTTTTTTCTATTTTCCTTTAAAATCTTTCTTGTATGTAGTTTCTTCTTTGATAGGTTAAAATAAAGATTGTACTTAATTATTATTTCCACTGCTTAAACATTTCAATACAATTATTAAAGTAACAATTTCCTGGGAGTCCTTTAAATGTATTTTAATAACCTATTCAGGAGGTAACTAGTCTGTACATCATGGAAACTAAGTCAGCTTTTGCCAGCAAAGGTCATAGTTGATAGATCAAGTACAGATGAAAGAACGTGCCATAATGCCAATTGTGCTTACCTGAGTTCTCAGGGGTTTGAGAAGCACTTCAAGCTGTGAATCCAGTCTTTGAGAAGGGAATGCATTCTCATTCAGAGCTGGTAAAGTCCTCTCTAGTCAGATAAAGCTATTTCTAACATCCAATACTTCTTCGGATTCAGCATTAGACTATTATGTCTTATCCACATGGCAGTCTGTAATCAACACCCTTGTGAAGATGGAAAATAGAAATAGATCTGGTATCACTTTTGTAGAGAGCCAGTTTGTTGTAGTAGTTAAGGCATCAGGCTAGAAACTGGACCAGCCATATTCTCCCAGTCCTAAAAAGGGCCAATGGAAACCAATTAGGCATGAAGCCAGTCAGCTGTTCTTGCCAGTCATATTACTCAGCCTAGGAAGGAAGCAATGGCAAACAATTCTGAAAAACCTTGCCAGAAAACTTCAGGGACTTGTCTGGGTACTCTCTATGAATTGGACACAATTGAACAGAAGGGAAAAAAAAGATGTATGCAACTGCACACTCTGTCAGTTACTTTGTGTAAATATTAAAATGAGGGGTAGAACGGAACTTTACAGTATGCACAGACCAAAGATCTTAGGGAACAACTACAATCTCTCAGTATTATCACATAAAACCAATCATCAAATTTTGGGGGGGAAAAACATCTCAAAGCAACGATTCCCTGAAGTACTTTGGGATGATTACATAGATTGGTAGATGGTTTCTATGAAAAAGTGCAAATGAATCAAACAGACACCACCCCTCCTAAATTGTGATCTTCCAATAGATTGCCCTTTAGAACAGCCAAAGCTGCCTTCATGCCATATCCTGGTATGAAATTGACCTGCAATATATCAGTATTATCTAGGACTGCTTTGATTTATTCACCATAACCATTCAGCCACCTTGAAAAAGAGTGGTAGACTAGAAATTTGCACATAACTTCTAAAAATAAACTTTTTTTCAGCAGGAGGTCAAGCAAGATGGTATCCTCCCTTGGGAGAGAGAGCCAAAGAACATAACATTTCACTCAATAGATCTTTTCCAGTCAGAACTAGCCAAACTGCGCCAGGTCCAATGATAATACAATAGCCTGGAGCACCTTATCTACTTTCAGGCAAATCCTAACCCAATAAGACAATACATTGACACCCACCCTACCATTTCGCCTTATGATATCTTCAGTCTGCTTGTGAATGTAAATGACTTTAAGAATAATTTCAGTTTCCTACTAAGAACATAAAATGATCTTTTGTAACTGTGACTATATTAATTCCAGCAGCACAAGCAGCTCTTTCGGGTAAATTTCAGCAGATAAAATGATGGTAGAGAAGATTCTGTAGACCTGGTGAAATGCTAAAGACTAGAAGAGAGCAAAGATTTCCACTATCTTCAAAAAAAAAGAAAGATGACTCAGAAAATGACAGAATGGTCAGCTAGATATCTTGAGAACATCCTTGAGTGGATTATTTGAAACATGTTTGTGAGTACTTGCATAGAAACGAATCAATAATAATGGATTGTCAAAACAAGTTTTATCAGTCTAACCTCATCTCCTTTATTTGATGAAGTCATAAGCTTGATAGATCAGGGGGATACTATGAAAATACTGTATTTTGAGCATATAAAAACATTTTACAAAGTCATCATACTGTAAATATTAATGATATGAGAAAGTATGATAGGGATGCATTCATAATAGGCTAAATAGCCTCATCCAGGGAGTGCTTATAAATTATTTTATGTCAATATGGAAAGTAATATTAAGGGGAGTACCTCAGGGCAATGTCCTACATCTTGTGCTGCTTAAGATTTTAATTAATTAATGACCTGAATAAATTTCTGTAAGATTGAGATTAATTATCAGCTTTGCAGATCTTGGCAGGTTTCAACATGGCTAAAATGAACAGGATGACATTCAACAGGGATGTAATATAATACCTTACATCGTGGAAGAAAATATAAAAAGCGCTAATAAAGGATAGATGTGACTTTGTCTGACGATAGTACATATGAAAAAGATCTGGATATTTTAGTAGCGCAGAAGTTAAACATGATACAATGGCATGATACAGAAAAGAAAGAGACAAATGCTATTTTGTAATGTATTAACAGAAGTACAAGATTCCAGATCACAGGAAGTAATTATCCCATTCTATTCGGTCTTATTCAGGTCCCACTTGCAATACTATGTCCTTTTGTGGGTATTGCAGTCTAAAAGGGACATTGACAAACTGAAGTGATCTCAGAAGAAGGCTAACAAAATGGCAAGGGGGATGGAATCTATATCTTTTCAGAAATTGGTAAATGAATGTTTAAAATAAATGAATATGCAGAAGAAGAAAAATGAAGGGTGGTATAAGAGCACATTCGACCACAACTTTCCCCAAATAATACACCTCAACAACTTCATCCTAAAAGGTACTTAGACCGACTTAAAGATACTGTAACTTTATTATTGTACCAGCAATAAAAAAAAAACATAGTAATGCATGCCTATCCAACGGATACAGACTGCAACTCACTTTAACCTGAGTATTAATTGGCCAGGCCCTTAATTCTACACTAACTACTGACTGTTATTGTTGAGATGTCTTTCCCTTCAAGTCAAGTCATGTGCATTTGCCTACAATTTAACTGACTACTACTCAGAGGTGGTATTCAGCAGGTTCTGGAGAACCAGTAGCAGAAATTTTTAGGAGTTCAGAGAACCAGAAAATACCACCTCTGACTGGTATCCTTCCCCTGCCATACCCATCAGGCCATGCCCACAGAACCGGAAGTAAAAAAAAATGAATCCCATCACTGCTACTACTGCTTACATCAGTCATGTAGAATGGTTTGTCCAGTATGTCTGAATCACAGGAATAATTAAATGTTCCTAAAACTAAAATGTACAAAGCATGCCAATCTTTATATAGTCAAACTGAATAACTCACATTTAAAATGATGTTATCTGTAGGTTTATGGAAATCCTAAAGATTAAAGGGTGCTGTTGCTGTTGCTATAAGATGGAACATAAAAAAGGATGAAATGGGTGGAAGAGGACTTGGAATAAAGTGCAATAGAAGCATTTCACACCACATATGGGCACCCTTGAAGGGGCAGGCCTTTGATCACATGGAGTCATATTGGGGTTTTTTGAACCCTAATGCAGATGCTTCTGGTGTTCTAGAGTTTAAAATGAGAGTGGAAATTGGCTTTTGAAATTGTGCCAAATTTACTTTGTTGAATCATATAGAGGGAGAAACCAATGTTTATTCTATCTTTCTTGCTTTATTTTTTAAAAAATATGCTTTAATTGTTTCCTGTATAACCAAAAAGCCTTCTTGCTGGATCACTAAAAGTAAATTGTATGCCTAGTTATTGATCCAGGCCATGTTTTATTTACTAAAGCAAACATTTCTTTCCTGTTGTTCGATTTACAAAAAATAATATTGTGGAGGACTGGGAAAATTAAACCTGACATCATTGGCATCCAGTACCCATAAAATGTTGACAAATATTCTTGGCTAACAACGGGAGGGACAGGATTAAACAGGTGTCAGTTGAAGGCCACAAAAGCAGAGAGGAGGCATATGACTGCTTAAGAAAAGTCCCCCCCTCACTAGAAAATGCTTAATGAACTGCAATCTGTTAAAATGTCTGAGGTAGCCTTGACAATAGGACTATTCACCCATTATGTTCTCCTGGCCTTCTGTGTCAACCTACTGAATGAGTTGAATAAGGGTAAGGGCAGACAAAAGGATATATTTGGGCTGACTCCCAATGCAGCAAATGCTTTGGGCCTATTTAATTATTCTCTCTGCATATATACTATAAAAAGTAAATAATCCCAGTCTTTGAATAGATCCTTTATACATATATTTGCACCCTTTATAAAATATCACCAGACAAAACATCACTAAATGAACTTGTTTCTTTATTTCTTTACTTTTCCTGAGTATCCTGCACTACTTCATTTTATTTTTGTTAAAAATACTTAAGGCTACAAGTTGTAATGAATAATAGACAGAGACTGGTTGCTTCATTGGCTGTTTGAATCTAGAATTATGCAGAACTTGAACAGAGTGAATTTGGAGATTCCAGCTGCATCAGTTTTAGCTGTTGTAAATTTTGTAAACAGTAGCATAATTTTTCAGTTTATGTATTTTTCCTTTACATTTTGATATGCAATTAAATCATATCGAGAAGGGTAGACATATTCAGCTGAAGGTAGACAGCAAATGCCTACAACATGTTTATTAGAGCTTATTTATTAAATATATGTCTCGACTTTCCTTCATGAGTTCAAGATATTGCAGATGACAACTCCATCCTTCAATTTTTCCTCCTGGAAAAGATTTGTGAGGTAGGATGGGCTGAGAGAGAAAGACTGGTCCAAAATAATCTAGTGTGCATCTTAGGCTAACAATAGACCTGAATTTGGGCTTTCAGAATCCTGTTCTAACACCTAAACTGCTGTCCTGACTCCTGGTTGGCTAAGAGTGTTATTTCTCTGCAAATAGCGCAGCTACACTGGTGCTTAACTTTGAAAAGCCTTGACACTGAAATTCACCACAGTGAATTCTTGCAAGAAGAAACTGAAACAAAACTTAGGTTTCTATACAGACTTGTTCCAGGTGCAAAAAGTCATTTTGCCATATTCAAATGGTGCAACAACTTCTGAAGCTACAAGTAGTTGCTTGCACCTTCTCTTCAGGAGGAGCCCAAACAAACCAGTCACATCACCAGAATATAATGAGTTGCAAAATGATACTAAGTGGTCTTTTACACATATGCAATTTTTTATTAGTTTATCAGAATATAACATGCAAAGAAAATGAAAATAAAGGAAAAGTAAGGGAGGAAAAAAGGGAAGAGGAAAAGTGTAGCGTAAAAGGAAAAAAAGAAAGAAAAGCATTTACTTTTCTTTTTAATGCAGTAGAATACAGTAATAACATACAGGCTCAACATGTTGCTTTTTCATAATAATACATATTAGCCATGTCTATAACAACAAACCTATTTAATCAGCAAAACCCAAAGTCAGTTTTTATTTTTTCCCACCTCAATTACAAAATCCAGAAGCAGAACTTGATTTTTTGTTAATATTATGCACTGGCCAAATGCTAGATGCTAGGATTTCTATTAGAATCTCCATCACTTGGCAATTGTTAGCTTCTGGATCAGGTTCTAGCTGTGGAAGAGAGCAGTGATTCCTGATGGAGAACAAAATTGAAAATACATTTGCCAAAGGATGCTGTTTATTTAGACTTTTTTTTTATTGAGGCAAATTCTAAGAAGAAAACCACATGGTATCATCAAGTAAGATTCTTTTCTTTGCTATTTACATGTAAGTGTAGGCTTTTGAGCTGTCCATGAATCAAGCAGATTCTTGATGGCTCCAAATTCTGTAAATTGTTTACATAGGCTCATTTCAAGATTACAAATAGATTATCTTCATCCCAAACAATCCTATTCTATTTCTCACATGAGTGAAACACTGAATAGCCTAAGTAGATAATCTCATAGCTGCTGCCTGACAACTCATTCTGGACCAGGATAAAACAGTTATAGTAATGAATGTTAATGAAAGAAGTTCTTATTAAAAAAAATAACAGTAGTAAGCTTAGCCTAGTGTAAATCATGCTTATTAGGAAATAAGTTTCACTTACTGGATATAATGGATGTCATTCATATATTCAGTGAAATATAGTATAATTTAATTAAAACTAACAGAAATTATTAATTGCTAAAGTTTGTATATCTTATATATATTTCATTACATATTTCAATACATATTTAGTCATTGATTAAATTTTATTAATGATCATGAAATTATATTTAACAACCATTGGAAAAAATTAATGCATTTTTCTGGGCCTCATATTTTCGAGGACTGTATGTATCTCTCCAAATTCAGTCTGCATGCACCAGTAGAAACAATATTGTGCTAGATGGGCCAATAACTGTATCCTATGAAATAATTGTAACAATAACTGTGTCCTATGGAAAGCAGCTTCTTGGACTCCTAAGAATGAAGATGGTAGACAGAAGATATACAGTGATCATATAATTTTAAATAAGTGAGTGAGTCTCATTTTTCTTTGCTCCACTATACAAAAATTATTGTGCCAGCCCAGAAAAGGGATCTATTTTTTCCCAATATAGTCATTAAGCAGTAGAAGCTAATGTGGTATTGGTAGCCCTGGACTTAGAACCATTCCTTTAGTGACTGAAGTTACAACAGCACTGAAAAAAGTGACTTATGACCATTTTTCACACCAATGATGATTGCAGCATTCCCATGGTCATGTGATTAAAATTCAGGCGCTTGGCAACTGGCTTGTATATAGGGTGCTTGTAGTATCCCAGGGTCATGTGATCATCTTTTGTGACCTTCTGGCAAGCAAAGACAATGGGGAAGTCAGATTCCGTGTTACTTCACTTGAAAACTAAAGGGATTCACTTAATAAGAAATGTCCTAGAATGGGGCAAAATTCACTTAATAACCATCTTAGCAATGGAAATTTTGGGCTCAATTGTGATTGTAAGTCGAGGACTGCCTGTATAGTGGTTGGGGCATAACTGGAAAAACTCGATCCAGGTTCAAGTCCATGCTCAGCCATGGAAACTGCTTCTGTGGTCCAGGCCAGTGTTTCTCAACCTCAGGGACTTTAAGATGCATGGACTTTCAGCCAAAATCTCAGATGCCACTATTGTTGTGAGCCGTCAGCTGCCAGCAGAGTTGGCAGCAAATTCAGACAGTGGGGAGGTTGGGGAGGAACATGGGCCAGTCCTGGAGTCTTGGAAAAGCTCTGATGAGTGCTCTGCATCAGAGGCAGGGACATCTGACAGTTATCAGCTGCCTTCAGAGTCGGACATCAGTGAGGCAGAAGAACAGCTGGAGCCTGTTCCCAGTGTACACATGTGTAGAGTTGCCAGATGAAGAGAACAGCTGAGGAACAAGGATCGACTTGGGAGTAAAGCCACAGGTGGACAGTGAATGGTCCCTCCCATAGGGAATAAAAGAGGAGCGAAAGTGGGGGTTTGCAGGAGACAATTAATTCATTCCTGCATTCTTGCCAAGTATTGTGGGGTCTGAAAGTTATCGGCCTGGCCACTTTCCAAGCCCAATAAAGGTCTGTAATTGTGAACTATCTTGAAAGACTGTTGGCTGTGAGTTTGCTGGAGAGGAATTCACCATAAATTAAATAAGGGGTTTATCAGTATGAGGACTCAGCTTTGTGCTATTGAGGAAGCCTAGGTCAGAACAACTATTCCACATTGGTTGATCTCCTATCAACTCCTTCCTCTGGCTCTCAAGACAAAACCAAAGGCCTGGAGTTCCCCCACTACTCTGCTGCAAGTGTTTTAAATGGAATTATGACCCAGGAAGTAATCTGTTCAGAGGAGAAAGGAGGAATAAACAAAACAAGGCTCACAGCAGCTCAATTCTTTTAAGGCTGATAAAATGGATTTAAATTTTGGAGGGAGAAATTAAAAGTATCTGAATGCATCTAAATACAGTTATAATTGAAACTTCTGAAATCAGCCTTGCGTTTGCAAAACTCAGATTAGAAGTTTCACTGCTGTGTGTCATTGCAAACATACCTTTGTTTTGGTAGATGGAAGGTTCTGGAGAACAGCCCCTGAAGACAAACTTCTTCAGATTTTTATATAGAAAGAGATCATATAATTGTAATAATACAGACAGCAATAGTTTACATTTTACAAAATTCTTTTCAGGGAGATTTAAAAATGTGGATGCCTTTCAAAGGGGATTAGACAATTCATAGAAGATAAGTTAGCGATGACTGCCAATTGTTATTTATTTAATTGGTTTATTTATTGGGGCACTCTATTGCTGATGCAACTCTATGCAGCATACAACAATACATAATTGAATCTCATTTGTTGGAGAGAAATAGCAGGAAAGAACTACTCCCTACATGACTTTTCAAAGAAATAGACTGGTCACTCTGGGAAAGGTTCCGGGACTTCAGTCTGATCCTTTAGAGTTAATTATTATTTTATTTATTTATTCATATTATATTTATATAGCTTCATAAAGCTTCCTGTTCTTGCCATAATTATTTCCTCAACTGAAGTATACAGAACAAAATGTGTAACTCACTTTCTCCCTCAGGTTTTAATTGTTGATTGTGGACACAGGATCTATCACCAGCAAGCATTTTCAAATTTGATTGAATTCAGCAGAAGAGAGATGAGACTGTTATGTACTGTATGTTTTCTTTCTCTCTCTCTCCCATTTAAGATCTTGTTAATACCTTTACACTTTTTGGACAAAATATTATTTCTGCTGCAATCTAACATGACTTTATACATCAAATGGAATTTACAAAGCCAAAACAAACCTCTACTCCTATTTTTTTTCCTTTTTTTTCCTGTTTACATGTAAATATCCCATTATGTGATTAAACTGTTTTGTCACCCAGGAATGTGAAACAGTTATATTCACAGCAGGGGGCAGTGCTATATGCACATTGCTAGTTTAACTATATCAGACATTTTAGTCCCAAGGATTCTTAAAGGCCAAACGTAGAAACTGAAAATAGATAAATCATTCCATTTTCACTGAATCAGAGATGGTAAAGGTGCCTTTTAACCTGCAGCAATGAGAACAGTTGCACTTTTAAATCAAAAGTGATCTCAAGAGGCAAATCGCACTTCATCTACTAAAGTATTTTACATATATTTATAAGAATGTCTCCTTCCGATGTGATGTTAGCTTCTCATATGCAACAGAAACTGTCAGTTAACATAAGACGCTGCGTTCATCTATGTTGGAAAAATTCCCACCAAAACAAGGGAGATATAACCTTTCACTGCTTGCAAACAGCCCTTAAAACAAATGATGAAGGACTGCAGCACAAAAGTGCTTATGTAATGAAATCTGGCACATGGTTGTAACTGGTATGTCTAAGATGTTTTGGGGGTTTAAAGCATGGTGGCTGAGGAATTCTGGGAGTTGAAGTCCATACATCTTAAAATATGAAAAATACTGATTTAGATTTTCTGAAAACAAGATTCCTTGAGTTTTGAAAGAAAAAAACAGGCATATTTTATATATGGAATTTTAAAAAACTCAAATAGCAATGCTATTATTGCTATAATAATGTAAAGGTATAATAATGTAAGGGTATAATGAACTACCCAACACAATTTTAGTCATCACACTGGAAAACAATGGCAGAGCTATAAAAGGTGCAAAACAAAAAAATAATTACCTGGCTAGAGCAGATCTGTATGAAGAAATGTAAATATGGGCTAGAGGGCAATAGTCATCCATTGTTTTATAGTACCTGGTATTTGTGATGTTCTGTCTTTGATTTGGGATGGAGTATATACAAAGACCAAAATGAATAGCTAGTGATAGCCTGATCCTTGTTGTTTTGTTCAAGTCTCTTTTAAGCCATCTAAATTGATAGCCATCATGTCTAATGGTACCAAATTATACTTTAGCTAGTCGTGCAAATAATTGTTTTCTGCATTTAGTTTTGAAAGGTGACCCTGAACATATAACCAAGGTTCCTAAACTCTTCAGCTCATTAACATCTTTATGAAATTTCAGATTGTTTGTCTACCCCAATTATGAAAGTAATTTAATAAATACTATGTTAACTATTACAGTAGTACTATGAATAAAAGTAACAATAGTAATAACTGTGTGACCATTGATAAGAATGAGTAGTCACATCAACTCTTGCGGGTTGATACTGTACTGACCACTTTGAGAAAGTGGTAACCATGATTGATGAGATTTATATGACCTTTTCTCCAAGAATTCAAGATAGCTCATTGCAGTGGTTCTCAACTGCGGTCTGTGATTGAGGGTACCGGAGCGGGGGGCACACTGTCATCACAAGGTGTCTGTAAAGACTTGAAGAAATGTTATGATTGACATCTTAAGTCTTAGTGGTCCATGGCCATGGTCAGGGGCACAAAATGTATTTAAAGGGGGTCCATGGTGAAGAAAAGATTGAGAATCATTGGCTCATTTCCCTTCCTTTACCTCTACAACAGTAACCTTGTAGGCAAAGGCTTCTTTCAGACTAACCTCTTTCTCCCACACATACAGATTATACCTTTACAAGGAAGTAATGCAAACATACCCCAGCTCCAGGCACCTTTCCCCTTGAAATTTTAAAGCAGGTTTGTCAGNACATACCCCAGCTCCAGGCACCTTTCCCCTTGAAATTTTAAAGCAGGTTTGTCAGTGTTTGATATGAAACACCATAGTGTGGTATTTACTGAATGTTTATAAATTTTCAGATTCACAGACCTAATCCATGCATTGCTTTACTGACTCTGTTATATTGCTTTACTGAGACCATCAGTAATTATGTTGGTTTCCTGACATTACTGTATTGTTCAGAGGTCCCTCAGCTATGCTAGAGAGTAGATTGTGTCTCTTGCAAAGTTTCTGGGAAAATATAGAAGAATTAACTGAAGGACCTCTTTAACCAGCATAATTAGCTGTGAGACATGGCAGCACTTGAAGACTTTGCTTAAACAGGTTTGGTCCTGGTTAGCATTTAAATGCAAGGTTCCATGGATATATCAAGGTTTTAGGCTAGAGTGGGAAGTCAAACAGCATATGGGGAAAAGGCAATGACTTTTTCTGGACAAATGTGTCCATGACATTATAGCATTAAGCTCAACTTTAAGGAGACTACCTTATTAATTAGCCTTTCAAAAAGCACCAAGGCAACCTTCCTCTTCCATCATAATCCATGGCTTGGAAGGGACTTGTTTCAAACAAATGAAAGTAAAGAGTAATTACAAATGAGATGGGAAGTTGCACTTAATCAAAATTAAAAACAAACATTTTCCAGGTCCTCCTCTTCACATTAAAAAAGAGAGAGAAATGGTAAACTTTACTTTTCTCCTGGTCTGGAAGGGATCTTTGCAGATTGAGAACATGTTGGTTACAGTGCAATTTGTTGTACTATACAAATCTAACAATTTTAATTATGGTTCGTTTACAGCTAGCCAAACTATGGACTAGGCAGCAAGATTGCTTGAAATATATGCATCCTTAGTTTAGTTGATGACATGCTAAATCAGTCTTCCAAAATCTAGCACACTTGAAGATGAGTGGACTTCACATGCCACAATTTTGAAGTTTGAAAATGACTGTTCAAGCATATGTTCTTCCAGATGCAGTTGGACTGCTACTCTCAGCATTCACCACTAGCAGAAGCTTCTTGTGCTGATGGTAACTTTTGGTAGTTGGAATCCCAGTGTATCTGGAAGGCACCAGCTTGGAAAGACTGCATTAAATTGTGATGAACTGTGATCGGAATGGGAAGATTATTTTTAAAGGAGTAGAGGCAAAGGAAGTGGAAATGTCCAAGGCCACCTAAATATATTTCACCATGCTAAATAAGGGAAAGGCATTATTTTTTCTCTTTGGAGTCACAATCCTTTAGGAATAATCTTTTTAGGAATAATCTTTTGGGACAGCATTGCATGCCACATTGCAGAAAGTAGCCAGCGAGGCCACAGTCAAAATGACTGATTAGCAATAGCACTTAGACATATATACCGCTTCACAGTGCTTTTACAGCCCTCTCTAAGCGGTTTACAAAGTCAGCATATTGCCTCCAACAATCTGGGTCTTCATTTTACTGACCTTGGAAGAATGGAAGGCAGAGTCAACCTTGAACCTGGTGAAATTAGAACTGCCAAATTACAGTCAGCTGGCAGTCAGCAGAAGTAGCCTCCAATGCTGCATTCTAACCACTGCTCCACCACAGCTTTTATGTCCTATGTTTCTATGTCCTCTTTGTCAGATAATGTACAGATTCCTTCAAGTCAAATTTCAATGCAGGGAATTTTATAGACATTTGCTTTTGACAACAACACCACTGTTGTTGACACAGATAGTCACTGTCAATCTAGTTGTCTTTCCACTGCTTCCTATGGTCTTCCAACTGAATACTCAATAGTCTGATCCTTCACAGTGTTATTGCCCCTTCCCTGGCTGTTTCTGTTATAGCTTTTGTTATTTTATTCTCTCTTTCAGTCACTCTTTCTTTTTCTCATCATATATCAGGTTTTTGGGAAGAGACAGATAAGTCTTGCCGGTGGCTTGAATGGGGAAGAGCCTTTCAAATTAATCTGAGGCCAGAAATTGCCCACTGCCTATGCTAAATCATAGTTTTGCCTAAATGCAGCTATTGACATGCATCAAGCTGGTATTGTCATAATCTTGCTGAAAATTTAATAAATAGTAAAAGATTTATTTCAATAGCCGATGGATATTATGAAAGTTTCCAGAGATGGCCACTCTGACAATGTCGGACAATGTTCACAAGAATGGAAACAGAATGTTGTGAGATTGAAGATGAAATGACTAATCAGAAAGCCTGTTTCAGACCAGGAAGACAATAAGGAAAGAACAGTAAACCCAAATGGAAGATCATACTCATAAAAAGATCCATTAGGGGAAAAAAACCCTCACAGCTGGATCATCTTAAAATAGAACATTTACTTCTGGAACACTGAGCATCATACTTTGATGGGAAATTGGTATTAAAATATGGGATGTTCTGGGAAAATGTCACTTACCAGACATTACAGAATACTACTTTCACCACAATCCCTAGAACAGCCAAAGAGATCCATCAGGTCATGTTTGTGCACAGTCCTCCCAGACTAGAACCAATCTCATTTCTTGCTGTAATCTAGGCCTCCAGAATACAACAGATTACTCAGATAACAATGTCACTTGGCAGTTGGGCAAAGAAGGCAAGGTATAATTAGGCACAACTCTTGCTGATCTCCATGGGAACAGTCCTCACTAAAACACTATGTAAAAGAAAGCATTCTAAACGTCCATTCTACTCTTGACTCTGGTAAATCCTTAGTGTTTTTTAAAACAAAGGGGGATTCATTGCAGGTAAAATCCTAAAATTTTCTGGTCAAAGCAAGGATAAGGAAGTAGAGGTCAAATGTTTGTTAGGACAACAGGTCTTGGATAATCCAAGCAGGAATATTATATGTGTGAGATAATTGCTTGGAAAATGAAAATAAATATTTTGTGTTCTGCTAGCGGCCTCTGCAATCTGACTTCCTAAAGCTGCAGTTCCCAGAATAGTTGGGGAAAAGTCATGATAATTAAAATAATTCACCTTTTCAGAGGTGAAGATTATTGCCATTACTAAACAAAGATTCTCTGTTTCGCTTCAGAGATTCAAAATGAGCTATGGGCTTATGCCTTCTCTCCCCATTTTTGTTGAATGAATATTTGCATTGCAATTTCTTCTTCCTCTGCTCTCCCCCAGGTTTTCAGCACAATAAGCAGTTAGTGTCTG
Source organism: Laticauda laticaudata (assembly GCA_004320025.1). Classification (NCBI taxonomy): domain Eukaryota; kingdom Metazoa; phylum Chordata; class Lepidosauria; order Squamata; family Elapidae; genus Laticauda; species Laticauda laticaudata. The sequence continues at coordinate 25,049 of BHFT01001187.1, read as the reverse complement.
CCTTAGAACACAATAAACTGGACACCACAATAAGCATTGGTGCTTTGGACAGAATAAAGAATTCTGTTTGGCTACCCCCTCCAAAAAAAACCCCTCACCTGGTGGTCCCATCATGCAAATAACATTGCTCTAGAGCATGAACAATTTTAAAAAAAAAACTAGCTGTAGCTTGCCAAACACTTACATTCTCCAGATATTGTTTATTTATGTAGTTGTTTATAAGCCACCCCTACTGTGACAGATTCAGGCTGTTTTATAATACAGCACAAATAAAAACAGAAAAGATGAACAACTACAAGTTATACTACCAAATTATTCTACCAATTAACTAGATTAGATATAGCGGAAAAATTCACTCACATAAACCCAGTAGGCAAGAAAATAAATATAAATAATCTCTATAACATTTATAAAGATAGGCCAGGTGCACTTTTCTAGCTGAAAGCTTGCCAAAACAGGATTGTTTTTTTCACCTTGTGAAAAGTGAGGAAGGTAGAAGAAGGTATACCTCTGGAAGCAAGTTGTTCTATAAAATGGAATCATCAACAAGAAGACACATCTCCAAGCCCCCACTCCTATCAGTCCACAAAAGTTGAAGACCCTCTACAAATCCTCTTTGTACACAAGGCAGACCAAGTCTGAATGTTGAATGTTGAATGACAATTCCCATCTTCTCAAAACATAGGACTTTGCTGGTGGGAACAATGGGCATTGGTTTCCCATAACAGGATGTCAACTTGAAAAAGGCTGTCCTAGTAGAAAGCTCAAGTAAGGATCTGAATAACTGAACATTCAGAGGAACAGCAGGCCATTCAGAGATTGAAGGTGGATAATAATAGGAATTTTGAAGCAGCATCATATTAAACAAAAGAGAAATAAAGGGAGAACTGCTTTTGAATAGGACAATGTAATATTTTTTTGTAGACAGGAACAACATTTTGGGTTATGTGTTATTTCTAGTGTCTAGATCCAGAAGACAGGGTGATCCTGTTATAGGTTTATAAAAATTGATGTTTTGTTTCCTTGTTTATAGAAGTATAGCCTATTTGAAGGAAAGTGTAGATGATTTTTAGCAGCTGCCAATGAATTTCATGCAAAAATATGTGGAGTCCTTGGGGGTATTATGAAAAAGATTAGGAATCACATGCCAGCTGTGAGCCCTAGGTTGTCCATGTTTGTTCACTCTTTCTTTAGTGTCTAGGCTGAATTTTACAACAAAGAAAAAACCATTAGATTCAATTTGATAACCATTTCATTTGGTCCTTCCTCTTCCTTATATCTGAATACATAAATAGCTGAAATATATCTTCCAATAAAACTTTCCTTTTCATTAGCACATCTTAAAGCTAAGCAGTCCCTGAGATCAGACTTGAAATGAAAATTGATTTCTTCACACATTGCTGTCACAACATGAACAGCCCTGGAGGAGTTGAATGAGGTCATCCTGGCACTTCTCACTGCACACCTTTCCTCTGTAAAGCTAGATTAATAGCTGGCTGTTTAGCAGGGAAGGATGGATTTAACCTTTATTCTCAGGGCTTGCACCAACACTAGGATTGTTCTGTATGGAACTTGGTAGGTTCCAAGTACTTCATTCTGATTGGCCGAAAAGGCTACTTACGGATTGGTTTGCTAGGAACCAATCCGGGAAGCCGCCAAATGGTGGGAAGAATTAAATAACTGTCATTGGCCACAAGCCGGCAGGCTAGCTGCTATATAAAGGGCTGCCACGGCTTGGGCTATGTTCCGTTTCTTTACCTAGCGGTTTGAAATAAAGAGTTGTTGTTTGGAACCTGGTCTCACGTGCTTCTTTCCAGACGGAACAAGGAGCATATTTATAGCTAGCCTATTATAAGGTGACCTGGACATTTATTAAAGTCTTCAACTGGTCTGTGCAGCTTGTGCTCTTCCAATTTGAAGGCAGGCCACCAACTCAAAAATGCCACAAAATCTGGAAATTTTTCCAACATGCTCCAGAGAACTAGCATGGCTGCCAGGCTCTTGTTTGATTCCTCCTCAGTGAATAAATACTAGTTGTTATCTGTTCTTTCTCAATAAGATGTCCATTGATTGTCCCACTTGTACCGAGGTATGCATCACACTCTATTATGGAATGTAGCACAGAGTTATTGCATGAACTCAGGTCCTATTTTTCCAATCACTACATGGGGTTGCTAGAAGGAAAAATGGGATCCATGATCTATCTAATATAGAAAATCTTCTATGGAGATTTTCAATCATCCAGGTTTTGGGTGTCCAAAAGTGCTTTTCAAAAGATACTGGACTTTCTGTCTTTCTTTTTTGTTGAAAACATGAGAAGCAAAAATGTTTTCAAGAAGAAGATAAAAGCTAAAGAAGTCCAGCTGCCTTTTAGAAAGTGTTTGGGCCAATCTATCTAACATTGTAAGTTTCGAGCTTTCAGTTTGCCTCTTATAATAGCCTAAATACTGCAAAATTGTAAGCTGGCTCAATATTGCATATGAATTCTTAATTTAGTCCACATTATACTCCAAATGCAGAAAATGCAGTTACCCTGTTGCAGCTAAGCCAGTTGGCAGCCCATCTGGTATTCCGTGTAAGCCATTTTGAGTTTTGTGAATGAAGACAATAAATGACATATCAAAAGGCAACATATTATAATATTCAATGGAGAAATTTACTCTCAGCACTGTTTTACTATAATTTTTATGTTTTAGCACTTTTATTACCTTCTCTTATATAGGGTGTTTTGAATGGATTACAATTGTTTTATGAATGTATGTCTCACTGAGTATCAGCTGGAGCCAAAAAAGGCAGAACAAAATTTGAAAAATAGTTATTTTTAAAAATTATAGCTAATTCTACTTTTGCATGGAATAATGTACAAACTGCTCTTTAACAGATATAAAAGATATCATCTCCTTCAAATCAAGCTCAACTCCTGTTTACTTATGAATATTTAGCTTTGATACACCTAATCTTTGTGCAGGAATCTGCTAAATTTATCCTTCGTGGAAAAATACTTTAAGACTTGGGAATAATGTAGCTGTTTTCTTTCTTTTGTTTTCAGTCGTGTCCAATTCTTGGAGATTGCCTGTCCAAATCCTTGCAGTTTTCTTGACAAGGTTTTTCAGACGTTCTTTTCCATTGCTTCCTTTCTAAGGCTGAGAGAATGTAACTGGGCCAAGGTCAGAGGTGGTATTCAGCAGGTTCTGACCAGTTCTGGAAAACTGGTAGCAGAAATTTTGAGTAGGCGAGCTGGCAAATACCACCGTAAAAAAATTTGAATCCCACTACTGGCCAAGGTACCCAATTGGCTGTATCACGAAGGCAGGACTAGAATTCACAGTCTCTCAATTTCTAACCTGATGCCTTAACTATTATACCAAACTGGCTCTCATATTGGAAATAGGGTTATGCTAAGTTTATGACTGGTTCATCAGCTTTATACTGTGCCCATTATCTGTTCAGATAATGGAGCAAAGGACAAGTGAGGGAAACAAATAGGTTTAGTTTCCTATTCATTTTACAGATTAGGCAGAATTTCAGAAGAAATGTAGATTAAACATTCCATAGTCTGGGATGGGTATCGGATAATACTCAATTTGAATAGTTCTGAATACTTATATTCTTAATGTTTATTCAATCATAATGATAGAAATGTTCAATATAAATGCATTGGTGAAATTGTTGTCTCCACCATAGAGTCCTAGAGGGCTGTCACAGCACATGTTACAGCTGCGAAATATTGTAATGGTATGTGGATATACCTTGGGAGACAGGGCACAAAGATGCAACCAATGGAATGATCAGATAAAAGGCAGCTGGCCACAACACAAATGTGGGTGGGGCAAGAAGGTCAAAAGAGACCCTCCCTAGTCTCTTGGGCTATAAAGGAGACAAGGGAAAAAATGTCAGACTTATATGATTCTGTTAATTCTGTTTTACAATAAAGTAGAATTACCTCATCTGGTCATGTTTCCTGACTGATCTACCTCATAAGGCTGACTGATAGGGGCTGAAAAAAATTCAGACAATTACTACAGGCTACCAAATAGTGTGAGTGAGGTCGGCAAAGTGGGGGGAAAGCAATACCAGGATTTTCAATAATGTCTTTATTGTTGTTTGGTATAATAACAAAATCTTAGAAGCTTGTCATAGGTTGTCAGTCCTACATCTTATTTCAAATAAAATGAAGGTAGGGTTATTTTGAGTTTCTTCTATTAGAAGCCTCAGTAATCTTTTCTGAAACTGCTCCTTTCATTCACCCCTTCCTATTACCAGAGCCAGATTTGTATTCCAGTATAGTTACCTTTCTAAATTTCATTGCCGCTATCTAGTGGTTATCTGGATTTTTGCAACCAAGGTGCAGGAAGCTTTTGGTTCACAGAGCCTTTCCTCCATAAGTGTAGAGGTTTCTGCTTCTATTTTTCAACTAATTGTCGTTTGTTCAATTCCTATGGTCATCCATCTCAGTCAATGAGTCTAGGTGTCTTACAATTTATATGTACTGTTTTTTTTCTGATGTCTAGATTTAGACAACTATGATTTGCTTGAAATCAGGAACTGAAACACTTGTGTGGTCCTGCCTTGTTCATTAATTAGAATTTAAATAAATAGCTTATTTGCTTAAAGTGGGTACCTGGGGAAGCTGTGATTTTCAAAATTAATTATAGATGTTTACTATTTGGGAACAGGCCCACATTAAGTATTTTATATTTGTCCTACTGCACTGAAAAGAGTTGGAAGTTAATCCTTTTCTCTTTTTTCCCTTTTATCCTATACTTTCCTCCTTTCCTTTTCCACCCTTTATATTTTCCCACTGTTTTCATTTTTGCTTATATTTTGCACTCTAATAAATTTTTAAAAATATATTATAAATAAATAAAATAAATATATATTTTACCCATATTTCCCTAAAAATAAGACCAGTCTTATATTGTTTTGGCTCCCAAAATAAGCACCAGGTCTTATTTTCAGGGATGTCTTATCTGCTTAGCTTAAGACCATGGAAAAACACCATGAAGCTCATGGCAGCAGGCAGTGGCGTGATAAGCCTTCTGGCATTCTGCCATAAGCAGTGACATTGGCGCAATGAGCTTCATAGCGTCCGGCTGAAAGTGATGGCACCAGTGCAATGTGCCACACAGCCTAATGTAAACTGGGTGCGGGGTGTGGGGCAGCTCCACTCCCCCACCCCCCTTGATTGATTTTTATGCATGAGCCTCACCTCAACTTTTACAACCAGATGGGTGGGTGGGACTTATCTAGGGCTTATTTTGGGTGTAGGGCTTATATTAGGCACATGTGTGAAAATCAGGCTCGGGCTTGTTTTCAGGGTAGGCATTATTTTCATGGAAGCATGGGTACTATAAAAAAAAAGATGCAGTATTTTATTGTCCTGTTTTTGGGACCTAAAAGCAAAGTTCCTTCATTAGGCTCCTATAACAACATCTCCAACTCTTTTTATGTGTGCTGCATCCCTTAACTTGAAACTACAGAGGCAAGAGACAGAATGAAATTGACTGAAGTAATGAAATTAACAACTACTTACATTTTCTGAAAAGTTAATTACTACCAGCAAATGATAGTAATCAACACATTCTGAAGGACACTGCAGCTAAAAAGCAATTAAGCAGTTTGCAGAGAAACATGTTATAAAAAGAACAGGGCTGGAGGGCTTTTTCATCTTTATAAGGCTGTGTGAGTACTCTAAAGCAATCTTTTTTCCACCAAGTACCCACCAGACATATTGCATTGCAATTTCTATCATTTGCTAGTGCAACCATCCAAATCCTGCAATTCCCTTTGATTTAACTTGGTCTGGTTCTCAGTTCTCAGTAAAGACCAGGGCTGGAAGAGCAGAGACACAGCAATAGGTGCTATTTTATACAAAACATGCAGTGTTCTCATTGAGTATTGTGGGGCCAGTGCTTACAGTATACAGTAAGGCTTGAAAAACTTGCTGTACTGAGAACTGAAGGGTATATCCCTGAAGTGCTGAAGTCATTCAAGGTGACTAGCATTGTAAGTCTTTCCAGCTACCTTGTTGTAACTTGTTTTCTCTGAGGATTACATTTCTTAGAAGATTCTCATTAGCGTCACTCCTGTTGTGTTACTATGGGTCTATTAACATTGTGGAAAAAAGACAGGGTTGCATAGCTGTTTCCTGTTAATACTCTGCACACAGCTTAAGTGAGAAACAAAAGAAAAGAAATGAAACCATGGACCTTATGGTCATTCCAGAAATACAGTTTATGATTATGAATCAGTTTATGGAGAAAAATGTTATTCTGCAGTAAAAAAGAAGTAATTTATCAATCCAGTTCATATGGATTAATTAAAAAGTTCTTTATTTTTTAGTATTTTCTATTAACCAAGTGACTGGGTAGAATACATTTAATTTTATATAGATTTATTCAGAAGAAAAAAATAGAACTCATACAGGATTTTAAAATTAAAAGAAACCATGCACATGGGAATACAAAGTAATTAACAGATTTAAATGGACAATATATTTCTTTTTGGTCTGCAGACAAAGTTTGTTTGTGCATTGTACCACCTTAACAAATAACAATTTCTAGGATGGCAGTGTTCAAGATTTTTATCAACTCTATAAGTTCTTTGCTTATGTAGCAGATTGTAAAAATAAATAAAACTATTGTTTTTTAATACAGTTATCTGAAAAATCTACAAATATTGTACCAATGTTAAAAAATCATCCTCTACTTTTTTATATATAAGAATTCCTTATACCGAAGATACTAGGTATGAAACATTCATGTATGTATCTTGCTTAATAACTGTGCTTTTTAGCCAGAAATTAATGCATGCTAAAATACATATTTGAACGATTGATTTCATGTTTTACTTAATATGATAGCTGTCCCTGTAACTATCAAGGAATCTTACCTTTCTAATGTACATTTATTCAATCAGTCCTACTCAGCTGTTATCTCAGTTCCCTCTACAATTGTCCTTTGAGAATTGAGAAGCAGTGTGATATAACAGTCGATGAGGGGCTTATTATGTTCAGCCTATAGAACCCAACTTGAGTCATGTTGTTGATCTGAGATCTCTCCATATACTACCATGGACTTCCAGAGGAAACCCAGGAAAAAATGGATGGACATGGATGGAAATTAATCAATGAGAGATCCCACCTAGAACTACGGAGGAGAACTATGGAGTTAGAACAATTAATCAGTGGAAGAATTTGCCTCCAGAAGTTGTGGGTGCTGCAACACTGGAGCTTTTCAAGAAGAGATTGGACATCCATTTGTATGAAATGGTATAGGGTTTCCTGCTTGAGCAGAGAGTTGGACTAAAAGCCCTCCAAGGTCCTTTCCACCTCAGTTATTATGTTAAATATTTTTAAATAGTGGGATATCGGTATTTAAAGATAGTTTTACTACTGCTTCTTTGCACTTTCATTTTAAAGTTATTTTGCCCTTTGATTCCTTTTGCTTATTTATCATGGCCATGGTATTCCTAAATGATCCTTAACGAAGCCCTTGAACATTCTTATTTTGTTGCATTTGGAATTGCAAAACCATACTCTTAAAATCATAAATTAATGAGCAATTAATAAGGTGTCTGCTGATAAACATGGGAGAAATAGGAATTCAAAACCACCAAACTGACAAAAGCTGCCTTCAGAAAAAACATGCAAGTGATCCACAAGTAATCAATAACATATTAACAGGTCTGATTCTGCAATTGCATTTCATTTTTAAAAGAGTTTCTTTTTTTTTTTTGAGAATGATAAGAACCACACTGGAATTGAATGAGTTGCCTGCAGCATTGTCTGATAATGAAAGAAGGCTTTCATTTTAGACTAAAGGCTAGCAAAGAATTAGTTGGTGGCATTGATCCAAAATAATATTTCATGTAAAGGATTAAGTGGAATAAGTAGAAGGGGGGGGGATAGAAATGCTAGTAGGCATACTGTTGTTTGCTAAAGACTGCAAAAATATTGGCCATATGCAGGGATTTAATGGGACTGTTCATGTAAATTCATTTGGTCAATTCATTTGGACTCTTAAACTTTGTGGTTGTAGCCAGAGGAAATAATAAGGACATGAAGGATTTTTCCACCATCCAATCCAAAATTAAACCAGCACGGGGGAGTTGAATCACTCATTTTCAAATTAATTAATTAAAATGTAAATCCTCCTCTATGATCGAAGGAGGCTGCATAGACTTGGTTGCTAAGCAGCTGTCCTTTGTCCAAAGTTATATTTGAATACCCTTCTTGTGTCAAATGGATTTAGGAAAGCATTTTGACTCTGACTCTTCCTATGCTTCTCCAGTGCATTTACAGAGCTGGGCCAATGATATTTCACACTATTATTTGGCTTGCAGCATGGAAAATGCTACCCTTTGCAGGATTAAGATGCAGAGGCAAGTTTCTTTGTTGAAAATCAAAAGGAAAGACAAAAAGCGAGGCTCTAATATTTGTAAAAAATCACGGCTTTTTCCCATGAGGATTAGATCTTCTACTCAGGACAATCTGTTCTAGCATATCTGGCATACTTAGTGGAGTCTTTTTCTGAAACTGTAAACGTGGCATAGTTTAAGAGCTGAAATGAGCAATGCAATTGGTTATGTAAAATCCCCAGGCATGAGCCATCTGCAACTCAAAATTTAAGTCCAGTTCATTTGCAATTGAGAGTTAGGCATGTTCTCTTGGTAATAAATGTAACTTCAGGTGCTGAACTTTGACTAAATTATTTCAACTCTTGAAAAACTCCATAAAATATCCTAGTATATCCTATAGAAATATGTTCCTCAACTAAATATAATATATAATTAGGGTTATCTGATCTAGGTTGAAAAATCCAGGGATTCCCTAGATATCAGTATAGATTTATAGCTTGTGGAGGTCATTCAGATTTCTGTTGCTAAGATTTGGTTGCCCTAACTTATCTAGGAATCAATGAATATTTGCACCTATTTTGGGTGGAGGGGGATTTCAATTGTTTACTGGCCCAGAAAAAGTACTGCAGACCCTTTGCAAAATTTAACCACAAATAAACATATGTTTTCTGATGTATGAAATGCAAGCTTATTCAAATCTGAAGTTTTGTAAGTTTCAAGGACAAACTTTCAGCCACCAAAGTGGGTCTAGAATCTTAATTCAAGGAGGCAACAGTTACCTTGGCAAAGATGGCAAAATTGACACCTTTGGTTAAAGAAAAGGCTTTGGCTAATTTTGTTTCTACATGGAAATCACTTTTTGCAGGAAACTGAAAGAAATAAAATGTTGATTTTGAAATCTATGGGACTATACATTATCGGCTGTTGGGGATTTAGGTTAGAGTTTGATGGTTTTTAAATCTAAAATTGGAGATTGGATTAAAATTGTCCAGTATTCTTTGGTCCAATGATGTTTTATTGATGAATGGATGGATTGTTGTCTCACCCCAAAATGAATCTATCAATGCCTAGACCCAAGCACATATTGTCTTGTGAAGCCCTGACTGGCCAGGAAAGATAGGATCTAACAGGTGGCTAAATCTATAGCTCCACAGCCTCTGTCCATTTCTTGTCCCCTAGACAGCATGTTAGCAAAGGCTATGAAGACAGGAAGGCAAGCAACTAAAGAAAAAAAATATAATAAAACAGGAAGATGACTCTTACTTAGCAAGCTGGCCAGTTTAAGTCAAGGTCATAGTTAGGTCAAGAAAAGGATATTACATTGGAAATAGGGGGTGGCTTTTCTGTTCATTGTGGAAGCCTCTTAAATGTTTTGTTGTGAAATCTCATTTCTTCCTGGCTGTTACATATGCTTGCAGTGTAGTCCAAGGCACACACACAAGGATGCCTTCCTTGCCAGATCATTCGTATTTGAGTTTTGAAAGACTGTCTTGTTTTTTTGAATAAAAATCCACTTGTATTTTTAAACAAACAAGAATATCTTTCCCATGGCTCAAAATGGAAACTGATTTATTTATTAGGCCAGTGATACATGTGGTCCAACATTCCTCATCCCTGGAAGGGGATATAATGGGCATCTGGAAGAGCTTTTATTTATTTTTCACATTTGTATCCTGCTATCTTCCAGAGACTTTTACTAGCTTTCATTTGGAGCCTTGGACTCATTGGTCTAAAAACTGTTCCCATTTCACCTCTGCTTGGTCCAGATCCTATTCTTCCTTGGAGCTTTCCAAGGTTGAAATTTTTTGAATTTGGAAACTGTTTGTCAATGGGAACTAACTGGGGGTATAAACTCATCAGTGGTGGGATTTAATTTTTTTTACTACCGGTTCTTTGGGCGTTGCCTGGTGGATGTGGCTGGGGAGGAATATTGTAAGGATACAGCCAGAGGTGGTATTTGCCAATTCTCCGAACTACTCAAAATTTCTACTACCTGTTCTCCAGATCTGGTCAGAACCTGCTGAATACCACCTCTGAAACTGATGCCAAATTCTTCTCTCTGAAATCAGATGCCTCTCTAACCCCAGAGAGAAACTAATCAATCCTATGGTGTCTATGTTGCAGATCAAATACTTAGTCTGAAAACAAAGCCTTAGATGGAATCTACAATTAGTCTTTCTCCAACTGCATCCATGTTGCTTTGCCTGCATTGTTCAATGCAAGCAAATATGCTTTTTTCTTTGCTTGCATGCATCATGAATCAGATTTTCAGTCAAATCTTCCCACTCATGTCAGGAGGTACTGAATTGATTTTTGAAATAGCTTTGTTCAGAAGGGGAGATCTGAATCACTGTATGAATCAGGCCTTTTATTCCTTGGTGAGGATGAACTGAATTCATGCAGAATAATACCATTTAGCTCCTTGGTAAGAAAAGAAGCAAGAAAAATTGAAATGTTCCTTTCAATCATGCCCGGTTCTGAAAAACTGCCTGGGCAAGGGTTTTTCAGAAATGGTTTGCTATTACTACCTTCCTAGGGTTTAGAGAAAGTGGCTGGGTCAAGGTTACTAAGCTGATTTCATGCCTAAGCCGAGACTAGAATTCATCATCCTCTCATACGTACCAACTATTTACAGAAGATAAGCAGAGGTCACAGGAAGGCAGTATATAAATGTAATCAACCAATCAAAAAACAAAGTGCACATATTTTACATCAATGCAACGTACATTAATGCCTACGTTTGCAAAATAGACTTAAAAAGGTGAACCCATTTGGAAAATAATTCAAAGATTGTTATTTTAGATTAATTGTCAAATTTTGGATTGAAGGATAGGCCAAAATTCCAGATCTAGTCCTCTCAGATCCAGTTAAAAGATTTCTGGTTCAAACTATGATGGAATCAATTTACAGAGTATGACTGATATTCTCAGTGGAATAGTAATAGGTGAAGTAATTGAGACTAATCACAACCTTATTGGTTACTTGCACTTTCAGCACAACATGTCCCCAAACATAGCCACTTTCTTCATTACTTTTAACTGCCTGTCTTCTACTGAGAGGCGCAGTTTGCAGAGTTGCTTTTTTCTGGTGTACTTCTAGTCATAATTCAATGTATCGATTATTACTATATATAAAGACTTTATGATTGAGGAACTGAACTATTTTTAAGGACCATCTTCCCTCAACCATTACCAATACATTCATCAGCAGAGGCTTTGTTCCATGTCCCTTTCGTTTAGTCTCTCCAGCTCAGTATTATCTAATTTCCAAAAGTGACTATTTAGGGCAAGGTGCCCTCTCGATTTTGAATCACGGTTTCTACAAATCCCATTTCAGTCAGCATGACCAATGTTTAAGAATGATAGAAGATGTGCTCAAAAACAATATGAATGGCTAATTTAATTACAGGATTTCAGAGGTTCTTTTTACTCTCTAGGAGCACATACAGGACAGGTAAACCCTTCCTGAAACTAATCCTTTTGACAACTCCTATTTCACATCTTCTGCCTTAATTCCTTTTTCCTTCTTCTCTTATTGTTTACAACATTGTGACTCTAGTTCTAAACTCATAATCCTTGTATTTACTGCTATTTTGGATTGATACTTAAATTCATACTAATTTTCACCAAGTTCCCTTGTGAAAGATGGAGTAGAGTTTTAGTAAATCATGTTAATGTCTCTTTTCCCTACCTAAACTGTTGTGACTAAGGGCAATAAATAGGAACAAGCTGTTGACGCAGCATAGCGAATAAGATGGTTGGCGTCTGATTGTTATACTTTTCCATTTAAAGCAGGGTCAAGAGACATTTATTTCATAGTTTAATTTGGTTTTCAAAAAGTTATTTTTTCAAATGTACTTATTTTTCAAAATTTATACTCCCCTAAATTTCTGATTGAATTTGTCAAGAGAAAAATGTCTCTATAGACCCACACAATGTACAGAGCATGCATTTTTCTCTTGAATATATATTTGTGTGTGCATGTATGAAAATAATTTTTTTATATTTTATAAATATCAGTGCAAAGTGTATTAATACTGACTATAAAAATACATCATTTAGGAGAAATTCATAAAAGATGTGTACTAAGTTTTAAGCATAGTGTTTACATATTTTCATACAAATGCAGAAATTAGACTAAAAATCTGAGAAAAAAAGTAAAAATGATGAAAAATAAAATAATATGATAGGATTACCTGTCTTAGATATTTAACTTCTGCAAAAATAAATTAAAGATTCCAAGGAGGTTTTTCAAAGCATACTACAGATGAAGGGATTTACATTTAATACCATCTGATTCCATGCAATTTATCTGTGTGCTTCTATAAGATATTTTGTGTTCAATGTTTGGAAAGCTATATTCAAAAGGTCACTCTCAGGCTGGAAGGCAAGCAGGAACTACAGAATGGAAGTATTGGCTCTCTTTATGCTGCCAATATTAAGCAGAATTATCCTTTGTAATCCTTCTCTTTTTATACCCATCCTACTTTCTCCCTCTCAAGTGATTCTGGGAAGCAAAGAGCCATTCAGTGTGATAATGAAAGCTAAATAGGGAATTGTGAGGGCCAAAATTAATTAAGGCTTCTGCAATTCTGTTCCATATAATTAGAGTTTTCTACAGGCTTCAATAAGGTCAGCAGTACACAGCATGGCTACAAGGAATTTTTATTGTCAGAAGAAATACTCTGCCACGCTTTAACAAACAAACAAGCACATACACAAGCACATGCACAAAGAGAAAGAGAGAGAGCTGTTAAAGTTATTTTTGCATCCCCAATCCTGCTGTCAAAAAATGACCCATGCAATGGCAAGGAAGAAAATATAGTTTTTAAAAACTTCCCTAAATATAATGAATTAAGAAGTAAGGAGAAGGTTTTATGTCATGTTCGTCACAATAGAATGATAGGGGGTCACTGATCCTTGAGACACAGGAGAATAGATCCCTTTTACCACCTGGAGCCCGGAAATCCAAGCCCACCTGCTGGACTCTAGGACCTAGACCACCGGTGTCAAATTCACACCGTCACAGTGGCGGTGGGATGTATCAGGACTTTCCCCTTCTTTGCTAAACCGGGTGTGGGTGTAGCCAGCACGTGATGCATCTGGCCTGTGGGCTGGGAGTTTGACAGCCCTGGCCTAGAGGCTCAGCATTATGGAATCCCAACACCAATGAAGGTGAATCTGTCTCCAGAGCATCTGCTTGAGCGATGATATCCAAGCAGTCAGAAGCACTATTCATCAAATCACAATTACACAATTGTAACAATTACACATCAGGTTGCAACTGTGGATGCTACCTGTGGTTGACTCAGAGATGATATTCAGTCAGTTCTGACAAGTTCTGGAGAACTGGTAGCAGAAATTTTGAGTAGTTCGGAGAACCGGCAAATGCCGCCTCTGACTGGCCACACACCCATCTATTGTCTATCTCCCAAATCCCAGCTGATCAGCTGGGTCTTCTTTTGTCACCCTACACAGGAGAATGGAGCTGGAAAGCAGGTTAGTGGGGTGTGGAGAGAATGGGGATTTTATTATATTATCCTTCCCCAGAATGGGGTGGAAATGGAGATTTTGCAGTATCCTTCCCCTGCCACACCCAACAAGCCACGCTCAATAAGCCACACCACACGCATCAAGCCATCACACCCACCAAGCCACACCCACAGAACTGGTAGTAAAACATTTGAATACCACCACTGGGTTGACTTTATACCTGCACTAATTCAAGTTGACCACAGGTAAGTGGGAAAGAGCAAGAATGAAGGCAAATTTGGAAAAAAATATATGCTTGTTTTCTCTTGCAAGCATTTCTGATTTCTGAACCATTGGAATATATTTGTCGACAGACCCAGTTTCTGCCAAGGAAGAAGATAAAACTGAGAATGAGACATGACTAGACCAAAGGTGAAGAAGATATCAGACAGATCTATGGTGAGAAACACTGAAAACCAGTATAGTCTAAAAGGTCGGTCTAAGACTGGTGAGATCCAGGTTAAAGTCTACTTCCATTGTGAAAGCAAATAAAGTCACTACCTTTCAGACAAAACAATTTCATAGAGTTGTGTTGCACAATGACCAAATCTGAGATGAAAGTGCTTTGTACATTCCCTTGAATCCCTGAAGGAAAGAAGTTTATAAATCTTGCAAATAAATAAGTTGTAACACAACTGGTGGAGTGCATTTTGGGATTTTAGATCGTGTTTTTTCATTTCTGTATACAGGCCAGAGTCACCACGTGTGAGTTTGGTGGCCATATAAATTTATTTAATAATTAAATAAACATATTTTACAAGTGCACTGGCCCTCACTCTGAGGCTTCCTCTCCCTGTGCTTCAATATAGTGTGGTGAAAGGAATAGCCTGAACTAGGTTAATAGTATGGTAAATATATTATGCAAACACCATAGTTTAATAAAAAATGAAGCAGTTTTCAAATTACATCCAGTTGATCCTCCGAGAAAAATTATATAGCAATAAAAATCCATAGCAATGCCTGGGAGCCCAGAACCCTCACAACCATTGCTTGCCATATGATCGATGGTCAACCCATATAATGGTCAAGTCATATAATGGAGCCCTGGCAGGACTTTCTTGGAACAGAGGTTCAAGGAACACTAAGGCACTTCCTAATGAAACTGGATGAGATCCTCCAAGTGACAGCATGTTTCCAGAATTATCAATAAAGAGATCTGACTGAATTATACAAACAAGACCAATGTCTATGTTTATAGGAAGCCTTCTCCTCCTTCTTCTGCCCTTATTGTGATATTACCAAGAGTTAGTCAAGAGTTAGGATCTGGCAGATTCTGATGCAGTTCTCTACTATTAATGCTTATTAATGTAAGTTGCTTTTACATTAGAGGCAGCATGTCTCTATCAGGTCTATAAAAACCCGAGGTGGAGCATTCATATACTCATTGTGGCTTTCTCAGGAGCATCTGGATAGCCACTTTGAAAAGAGAAAAGTAGATAAGAAAGAGCTTGCTCTTATTCAGCAATTCATTCTTTTAACATGGGTGTCCTCCACTTACAACCAAAATTTCTGTTGTTAAATGAGACATTTGTTCAGTGAGTTTTGCCCCATTTTATGACCTTTCTTGCTGCAGTTGATAAGGTAGTAACCCAGTTGTGAAGTGAATCTGGCATCCCCACTGATTTTGCTCATCAGAAGGTCACAAAAAGGAATCACATGACCTTAGGAAACAGCAACAGTCATAAATACGATCCAGTTGCCAAGCATCTGAATTTTGATCACATGATCAGGGGAATGCTGCAGAGGTCTAAACTGTGGAAAGCAGTTATAAGTCACATTATTCCATGCTCTTGTAACTTTGAACAGTCACTAATAAACTGTTGTAAGTTGAGGACTACCTGTATTGTTATGATTATCACCATGGGTGGCTGCTCTCTTGGTATTACTGCAATTAAGTGTAT
Source organism: Laticauda laticaudata (assembly GCA_004320025.1). NCBI lineage: Eukaryota > Metazoa > Chordata > Lepidosauria > Squamata > Elapidae > Laticauda > Laticauda laticaudata. Next base: position 9,259 of record BHFT01001187.1, on the reverse strand, counting down.
GAAAAAAAACAAGAAACATAGTACTTTGACAATGGCTTAAAAGTTCACTTGTCTGCTTTGCTTTACACCTTACTTGAATTCATGGTTCATATCTTAAGAATCCTTGAAAATCAGGGGGTTGGACTAGAACTAAGTTAGTTAACTAACTAAGGTCCCTTCCAACTCAGTTATTCTATTCTATTCTTTAAGCTATTCTATAAAAATAATATCAAGGAGCTAAAAAAAGACCAGAGAAATGAAGCCACTCCAAAACTGTCGTCTTTCATTCCAATGTAATGGTACAAAATGTGGGTGCCAGCTGTGTCATCTGATTAAGTGTGTGCCACATATTTAATTTCTCGAAGTAAAAATTTAATGAAGCAGAAACACCAAACACATTTTTATATGCTAAAATCTCATGCTGCCAATGCATTCCACTTCACCACTTATTACAAGGATTATTATATTAAAAGCCCTTTTAAAGGCATGATAATAAATTGTGGGAAAAGAAAGAAAAATCAATCTCTTTCTTTCACTGGAGCTTTTAGTACTTTGCTGTAAATCAGTGCAGGATTTAAAAAATCTAAATCTCTTCAAAAGGTTTGTTTTGGAAGTCCTTTAGCTGTTCGGTGTCCATAGCCATCGAGCATTTAAATATCTGGAAAGCCATCACTTACAGCTCTATCAGTACCTATAGACCAGAAAACTATCAAATTCTAGTTCCCATCATCTCTTCTCAACAGCAGCTCAGCAGGAGAAGATGGGAACTGTGGCCAAGAACCTCTGGATGACACTTGTTTTCACCACAATAGGATGCAGTGAACTTTTGGTTTATGTAGTCATTCCTCCATTCTTTCTTACAAGAAGTATAGAAATTTTCATTTTTAAAATCATTATTGATTCTTGTGAAGTCCAGTTTTGGACAACTGTGATTTGCTTGCTGAAACATTGGTGTGGTCCAGGTTTGTATTCATGAATTAAAATTGAAACAAAAAACAACACCCAGATTTCCCACTTCCCCCCACGTAGATTGCCTTGGGAAATAGATTGTTTGAAGGGCAGGGTTTATCCTTCATTTTTGGAGGGTGCAAGAGATGAAGATCAGTGATAAACCCAAGCCTTACTATGAATAACTCCTGAAACAGAAGACACATGATTTCCCATTATTAAATTAGGCTGGAGGGGTATACTATTTCAAAATATTGCATCAGCTTTCCTCCTCTGAAAAGCATTTCTTATACACATGGTTAAAAGTATGAGAATCTAACTACAGTAACTGTTACTTGGTTATTCCCACACTCTCTTCTCTAGTCACTCCATCCAGCTGGGGATCCAGTTGCATATTTGCTGCAATGTAGACAAAAACAAGAGACCACAACGGTCAGCTCTTTGTCCCTATAAATTAAGTTTGTGTGATGTGTTCATATAAGCAAGATGATCTGTTTTGTTGTGATTTGTTCTCTGCAAATAGAAACACAGCAACTTCTCAGAATGTTCAGGAATTCAGAGTTTGTGGTGCAGTGTGTGTGAGAGAGAGGGGGGGGGAAGAGGGAGAAGGAGGGAGGGAGGGAGGGAGAGGGAGGTGAGGAAGGTATCTATCTGCTCTTGCAATCAAGGATCCATTATCATAGTATCCCTAGTAACACAAATGTTCAACTGAAGGACTATGAGACAATTTAGGACAGCTCCTAATCTGTATGCTAGATAGACCCCTGAGGCAAACCAAGGCTGAATATATTGCCTACAGATTTCAGAACAATAACTCTAACTGAGAAATGCAGCACTTGTTAAATAGAACCAATCTCTGGGAATAATTTATGGAGAATGACAGTCATGAGTTATTCTCAATGTTGCCTTGAGTGATCTGTGTACCTAGAATTATTTGCAGATATGTTGGGGGGGTGGGGGTGGAGAGAGATGTGATATTCCGTCCATGACATTTCCTTGTGGACAGAAATGGGAACACATTTTGTGAAAGTAGCACAACCCCACAGAGAAGCAGATATGGAAATGATAGATGACATTTCAGGAGAAAGCAATTCTTTTCTGTAGTTTAGGGCCTGTTCTTATGGCATAATTCACTGACAGCACCATTTTCTCCTCTTAGCCAGGACTTTAAACTTATTGAAGTTTCAGCCCCTGGATGAGACAGCCTTCAAATGGCATTAGCAGTACCACTTTTTAAAAAGTACCTTCTTCTTTAATTTGACACTGTTCAGACTCAGCCTTCTAATAGTTATTATATTTCATCACCCATTTGCCTAAGTGTGTGAAGTCAGGTAACAATAATGGTATAGTCACAGGTATGCTTGAGGGGATTGGTAGGTTCCACCAACCTACTGGTCACTTGGTCATTACTATAGCAATTTTCCAGGTTTCAGAGCAGAACAAAGCAGATCACAGCTATTTCACTTGTGGAAGAAGAGGAAGTATGTTTGCATTTATTCACTTTAACAGTTTTCTTAAGCAGCACCAGCTATGCCCTTTCCCCATTTCTCATTACAGTGTTCCTTTCCAAAATAATGAGGATGTTAAACATACCCTATATTTCCCCCCTATTTATCAATTTTAATCACTTCTGCCTCCTTCACCATGAAGCAAATGAATATTTGCTGGCTAATCATCATTTTTAGTTTTTTTTTTTACTCTACAGGACCAAGCAAATTGCCAGCCAATAATGACAGGGTCTGCATCCCTCCTCTCTGGATCTTATTTTGGGCTAGTTCTTTCCCATCTGTTTCTTTATTTCTTAGTATTTTAACTTGGTGGAGGAGGGACAGACACACCATTGTACAAAAAGCAGACAATCTTGAAATCAGAATCTCCTATTTCCACTGCAGTACATGTTTTGGTAGATTTCTTTCTGGCTGGGTGATGACTTGAGAGGGATGGCAGCAGAGCCAGAAGAGAAAAATAAATAATTTTGCTTGCATCTCATAGTTGTCACAAATCAGGATGACATGACTCAAGAGAGAGCAAGGACCATAGCAAAGTTTGCACCAGCATTGTTTTGTGCTGAATCAAGGTTGGATGAACCCTGAACAGTTAAAAATGGGGCTTAGAGAAATATCCCATTAAAGACAATTGGGAAGTTATGTTGAGAGCTAGCAAAGCCGGTTATGTCTGCAACCAAAGTGTCTCCTAACCATAAGACTGAGAAATGCAAAACAAGATATCCATTAAGCAATGGGAAAGGCAGGAAAAAGAAATGCCAAGTTTAAACTGCAAAGGTTACAAGAAGGAACTGCACTCTCATGTTGATAGAAAGCCATCAAGTGTTTACACAAGAATCATACCAGTAAGCAATAAAAAATTGTTATCTAACCTGTTATATGGGGTGTCTGGATTATTGCTGCTGAGTTCACATTGGGGAGCCTGACAACTAACTGAGACATTAACTTCTAATGCATCTTTCTCTATCACAGTCCATTAAGTCTTACCATGAATCAGTGTCTGTCCCATACAATCATTCCCCAGTACCATTTTTTCCCCAGGAATCAGTATGTATTCATTTATTTAAATTATGAATGATGGAGTCTTTTAAGTCTACATATAATTTTCAGAAAGAAACTGAATGGTATATGAACCATTCATTCAACAATTCATTGCCTTAATGATGTCACACAATAGAATCAATAAATGATGTGTATACATTTTACATTGTCCTTACAAGAGTTGTTCACATGAATATCACACAGATTTGTCTTCACTGTATTTTACTTCTTCAAGGAGAAATAAAACAACCTTTTTGTTCTTAATGACCTCTCCTCTAATGCAAGCTTCAAATCTAAGCTGATTGGCCAGGAATTAGAATTACCTCTCCCTCTTGTGCATTTCTGTTTTGTTCTGAATAACTATGATAAACACATTTTCGAACCCATACAGTATTTACCGAATTACTATGGTAATCTGTAGAGAAGTATCTTTTCTCAGAAAAATCCTTCCAATTACTCAGTCATAAATGAAAATAATCTGAACAGCTCATTGAATCATCTGAATTCAATTTTATAAAATACGTAAAATACTGAGATAAGCAAATTTGATTGTGAATCTGTTTAAGCTAATTACTAATGGCTTGTTTTCCACAATGTCCTTAATGAAAGACAGATGTTTGAAAGGTGAAAGAAAGGAATATTTGCTTCTACTTTCAAAAGGCAATGGGAATAAAAGGCCCAAAGCCAGATGGGATCTAAGGGTAAATAGGGAATGGATAAAAAAAGCAGAAGGAGAAGCACAGGAATGTTCTTATAGGACCTGTGGTGTAGCTAATCTGTACCTGTCTTCTTGATGATGCTTGTTATATGTACACCTAATCAGAAAAAGCCTGCTGTTCAGCCTACATTCACAAGTGATTCTTGTTCTATTGTGGAACAGTGCTTTTCCATTCATATTACAGCAGACCTCCACATGTCTACTTGAGTTCATCCCTGCTTTGTCAGAAGGCAGCTTGAAATGTTATTAATTTTATTTAATTCTTTTTGGTGCATGAGCTGTCATTTTCATTGGTAATACATAACAGGCTGCACCTGAGGGAAGACAGAACACAAGTTTCTACAAGTAATGTAACTGGGGTAGATAGCAATGATAAATGGACATTGCATGCAAAATGCAAAACCTCTCAACTTCCTGGTTTATTTGAATGGTGAGAGGAAGTATACATCATTAGGGGCTTTTTAAGAAACCTGACTTTGATAGAAGACTTCTACCGGTCTTCGCCCCCACGTTTATAGTCTTGTATGCACACAAGCCCTGTCTACAAAACCTATCTTTACATGGTACTAAATTTAATGCAAACATTTAAAAGAGGGGTGTAATACATGATGTATTCAGATGAATACCTGTGATTGGGAGTTGATTTTGGACAGCTGTTCAAAGGGAAGCAGCAGAATGTACAATAGTTTGAAAGGCAAAAGCAGAATCATGTTGATTGGAAGCACAAGTCAAACTCATGTCGTCACGGCAGCATCACATGACGTATCAGGACTCCCCCCCCCCCTTTGCTAAACCGGATATGGACGTGACGCATCTAGCCTGCAGGCCAAGAATTTGACAGCCCGGACCAAGACAAAGCAAGCTCCTTACCCAGTGATTACCCAATTAATTAAATCTGCTCCTGATCATCCATAGTGCATATATTTCATTACTTCATGGTATTGATGATGTTATCTAGTTTGGGTAATGAACCAAGCTCAGAGAGTACGAAGGACCCTTCGTTTCAACCCTAAGCTACAATATTCTCCTCTATTGGTATATATTTCATCTGTATAGCACCATTCTGATTTTCTATTGTCTGGCTATTATGAAATGTGACCAATATGTTGATCACAGACGAATAGTAATTCAGGACATACTACATCATTGATCATAATATGAGCATTAAAGCAGAAACACATGCGTGTGATTCATATGTTATTCCAGCCTAAGGCTCAACAGTTGACTTAATATTCAGGGCAACAAATTGAAAAGGAAAACAGCCACAACAATGCAGTGGAATTTCTTTAAATATGCCATTAAAAAAACTCCACACTGTTATTGTCAAATTGCAGCAACTCCATATTTAACTTCTTGGCATGTGTTTAAGATAATTGACCCCTGGCTGGAATATTATGAACTTCCTTTCTCTTCTACAATCATGGTGTTACTTCTATTGTTCTTCTGGACAAGAGACAGGAAGAAGAACTTGCTTGTAGCAATTTCCAGTTCTCTGGCCAGCCGCCAAACTAATTTCTGTGTTCTTCCTGGAAGGAGAATGTAATCTCTACCATTCTTTTTTTTTAACTGATGACATCACAAAACTCTTTGTACAGTGCCACCTTGTCCTTTCCTTCACCTCTACAACTGCAGTGTAAGAGTGGCTAAGGTGAAAGGCCTTTGAGTAGAATTGTCACCATTGCTCTTGGAGCCATTTGGCCAGTATGGCTTAACTGACTGCTAATGACATTGGGTAATACCTTAACCAAGAAATACTTATAACAAAGTTTTCTAGATTCGTCACCTAGAAATTATAATAAAAATGCCATTTTCTTCCAAAGGAAGAAAGTATCACAACTAGTCTCACCTGCACTTCACAGGTTAATGTGATTCACAGTTAGCTAAGATATGATTACAGTTGCATAGAATTACAAATTTTCATATATAACACAATATATTTGACTTTCTATTCTTGATGTCTTTATTGGTGTTAATGAAAACATTTTCAGTCAAGAATCACAATGTAAATTTATAATAAAATACAGGACTCTACAGAACTTATTTATGTGACCGACCAAAGTAACAGTTATGTCAGAAATTCTATTTTTTTTCTCAAATCTTTATATTATTATGAAATAGATGAAATATGATTATTGTGTCATTATTTCTAGGATATAATGAGCACCAGGCTGTTTTTTTCTCCCAAAAGATCATTTTGAATTTAACATAATGGATAGATTCTCCCTTTTAGGATCTACTGTCAGCAATAAAGAAATCAGCAGTAAAGAAATACAGCACAGACTAGAATAGCAGTGAAGACCTTGGAAAAGGTATTTAGAGGCCAGGAGGTATATATCCTGTAGCTAGAAAGATCAGATAATACAGATAATCAGAGTTGGAAGGGATCTTATTGGTCATCTAGTCCATTTGGGAGACCCTACACCATTTCAGACAAATGGCAGTCCAATCTCTTCTTGAAGGTCTCAAGTGATGGTGCTCCCACAACTTCTGAGGGCAACTTCTGTTCCATTGGTTGATTATTCTCAGTCAGAAAGTTTCTCCTTATTTCCAGGTAAAATCTCTCCTTCTTCAGTTTCCATCCATTATTCCTTGTCTGGCCTACAGGTGCTTTAGAAAATAGATTGACCCCTTCCTCCCTGTGGCAACCCCTCAAATATTGAAAGACTGCTATCATATCTCCCCTAGTCTTTCTCTTCACTAGACTAGCCAAGCCCAGTTCCTGTAACCGTTCTTCATAAACCTTAGTCTCCAGTCCCCTAACCATCCTGGTTGTTCTTCTCTGTACTTTTTCTAGAGTCTCAACATCTTTTTTATAATGTGGTGACCAAAACTGGATGCAGTACTCCAGGTGTGGTCTTACTAAGGATTTATAGAATCAGAATCATGCAGACAGTGGCTTTTCCTGTGAACCTGTATGGAAGTGAATATTAGACTTTCAAGAAGCAGGATAGGAAGAGTATTGACACTTTTGGAGTCAATACTCTTTGAAGATACTATGGACAGCCAAGAAAGCAAAGCAAACCTGGACCATCAGACAAACCAACCCAGAGTTTTCACTCAAGCCACAAATGACCAGGCTCACTTCTACTTCAGATACATTATATAAAGATCAAGTTCTCCAGAGAAGGCTCTAATTCTGGGAAGCATGAAATGAAACAAAAGGACAACCAGGTGGATGGACTTAACTAGTATCCACTGGAAAAATTGAAGAATCAAGTTAGGGCTAGATTATAATGGAGAAAATCAGTCAGTCCAAAATTATCTTGAAGCACTGATAAACAGGCTCAAATTATCACAGTTTGGACACATTTTGAAAACCTAGGTCTCTAGCAGAGGTGATATTCAGCAGGTTCTGACCAATTCTGGAGAACCAATAGCAGAAATTTTGAGTAGTTTGGAGAATTGGCAAAAACTACCTCTGACTAGCCCCGTCCCCATCTATTCTCTGCCTCCCGAGACCCAGCTGATTGGCTGGATCTTCTTTTGTTGCTCTGCAACAAAAGAACAGAGCTGGAAAATAGGTTCGTAGGGTGGGGAGGGAATGGAGATTTTACAATATCATTCCCCTGCCATGCCCACCAAGACATGCCCACAGAACCGGTAGTAAAATAAATTTGAATCCCACCACTGGTCTCTAGAGAGGTTCATGATGCAGAGAAAGTGAAGAGGAAAGAGAAAAAGAGAACTGTCAGCACCAAAAGGCATACTATTGGAAGGTCAGAAGAATCAAGTTGGGGATAGGTTGTCCTGGCAAAAATCCATCTTATGTGGTCACTGAGAATTAACACTAATTTGATGGTACATAATCAGTCAAAAGAGGCAAGCTAATCAATCTTTCTTTAAATTAAATATTTCTGTTTCCCCTTTGTACCCAGCAATGTGCAAAGATCAAACAAAGCCATTATGTTGTATGCAGATAAGATATTTGCCAATCTGTCACCTGAATTAAAGTGAACTTTGCCTCTAAGCTACCCAGGTACATTTTTTATTTGCATATAACCCTTTGCGCATCACAAAGCAAATGACTGAGCTTCAGAATTCTTTTAAACTTAGCCAAGCCAAAGTTAAGCAAATGTCTTGCTCTTATTGTTCTTGCCTTAGCCTATAGCTACTTTGATACTTTAACCTTCAAATATTATTCCTAAAGGTTTTTTTCTTGGTCACCTACCGTGGTGGGATTCAAGATTTTTACTAACAGTTCTGTGGGCATGGCTTGGTGGGCGTGGTTTGTGGGTATGGCAGGGGAAGAATACTGTAAAATCTCTATTCCCTCCCCACCACACTAACCTGCTTTCCAGCTCCGTTCTCCTGTGCAATAAAAGATGACCCAGCTGATCAGCTGGGACTCAGGAGGCAGAGAATAGATGGGGGCGGGGCCAGTCAGAGGTAGTATTTGTCAATTCTCTGAAATTTTGGAGTAACTCCAAAATTTTGGAGAAAGTGAAACTCAAAATTTCCACTACCGGTTCTCCAGAACTGGTCAAAATCTGCTGAATACCACCTCTGGTCACCTACCTCTTATGCTTTCATTAATAATCTTTTCAAAAATATTGATTAATCATCTAATCATGAGATTATGCTTAGAATAATTTCAATCTAAATCACTATAATTTTAAAGTTCGCAGCTAATTCTGGATATTTTTGTACAAGACAGTTGTCATAATAATTTGTGATGCCTTCAGAAAAAATGGAAATATTTAAAAAACATTTACAAAAAACTAGCACATAGAAGCTTCCCCAAATTTGTCCCTTTTGTCCTATATTTTTAAGACAGTTTCATACCATTTAGAATCAAAGAATAAGCATATTTCAACATAGTTCATGAAATGAGTTCACCTATTTTGTTTGATTCATTTTATAATTCTGCCCAGCTCACTCTTCTAAGTTATGTATTAAATTATTACATAAAATAAAACTAGTAATAGTTCATCACCCAGGTCAAAGTAAGTTTCACTTCAGACAAACTTTAAAATATGTTGAGCCAGGTTCAAGGATTCTTGTAATGTTTTATAGAATTCTGCCAGAAGTCCATCTGGGCCTGGTGCCTTCCCATTATTTTGTTTCTTAA
>BHFT01001186.1:0-61145 GCA_004320025.1 Laticauda laticaudata | reverse complement strand
GAAGTTTTTAAAAGACCTGCTTCCAAAATGCATTTCTTTTACATTGCAAAAGTGCTCCAAGGCTCAATTCACCCCCCATCCCCTCTGTCAGACTGCACTCTTTCTCACTCCAGGCACTTTACTCACACGGGGGAAGTGATACTTGCAGCATCCATGCCTTTTTTCCTTTTCCCTGGGGAGAAAGAGGACGCGGGGAATGGAAAGCTAGGAGAGCGATCACAAGTGAGCGACCGGGCGACCGGGTTGGGGGCGTGGCCAGCCAGGGATTGCCACCGGTTCGGCGACCCATGCCAAATAACCGCTACCGGTTCGCCTGAATAGGTGCGAACTGGTTGAATAGCACCTCTGCTTGGTTGGGAATTTGGGGGAAGAATGCACAGAATGATATGCAAGCTTCTTCTTACAAGAGGTCACTGTGGATGCAATCTAATGCAGATCTTGAGTGCACTTCAGTTCATGTATTTCAATGGCTCCAAAATACAGTTAAGCCTATTCTGGAAAATCAGTCAGGAATGATATATTTTTTCTAAATAGCCAAATCCACCGCAACCGCAATGGAACAAACACTTGGGCAGACCTGGTTTTTTTTTTTTACCATTGTGACGGTGATTAGTAGCATATCCTAATCCTGTTTTAACTTCCTTTCAAAATGAAATAATCCCAACGCCACAGACAAATCTGCAGAACTGAGATGGTCCTTAACAAACTGAAATCATTTCTTTCATAAGATGCTCTTGTCTTCTGCCAGTCTTAGATAATATCATGTTAAACTAAAATAACAATCAGAATGGTAGCTAAGAACAATATAGATTGTGACATTCTGGCATGGGCCATTCTTTCTTCTTGGCTATTAGCAGATTTTTGAACTTTTGAAATTCTGACAAAATGCTAACTTTGAAAAACAGAAAAGTCAGACAAAGTTGGCAACACTCACTCTAAAAGAACTGGAGAGTAGCAGCCTTCTAAAAGCCACTAACCTCCTATTCATGACCTTTAGTGCCAACCCTCAATTTCTGGCTCAGATAGTTTAAAATGGATAAAAATGCTAATCTTATGATTGGAAAAAACTCTTCTCCTATTCAAAGAATATAATATAGATTATGAGAAGAAGAAAAAAGCCAAGTAATAATTATACAGTATAAACTTTGTAAATTGAAATTGTAGATTTAAAATACCTATGAGGCATTCATTATTAAGGTATGCATGTAGCTTTGGCCTAGCCCTGAGGAGATTCTCCACTGATCAAAATCTTTCTCAAATATTTAAAGTGATCAACTGGGTGAGAAGAATAAACTAAAAAAGGGAAAAGCAAAAATGATCCAAGCCTTATGTGTCCTGGGAGAAAGAATAAGACTCAAAGTACAATAACTAAAGTTGAATATAAATAGACATTCTTTTAAAAAATGAAAAAATGATATCAAAACTATAAAGAAGATAACAAATCTTTTCTACAAAAAGACATAAAATCAAAGGAAAAGAAATGTCTTTGTTATATATGTTTATGATGTAGTTGAAACGAAAGGAAACCAGTTGTTTAGAATTCTTCTTACTTTTTGAGAATCATTAATGGGGGTAGGTGGCCTTTTCTAAGCCTGAAAAGCAGAATAAGGGCTTGACTAATTCTTGCAAGAAAATACCAATGCTGTAGACTAAATTGGGAAGTGAAAAAGCATCCCAGAAGACAAAGGTAAATCTGTTCTTTGTGAGCCAAGAAAATTACACTGCTTTGTCCATAAGGCTAATCAGGACTCAAGATCAAATTTAAGGAGACTAATGAATTGAAACCTTCTTCAAAGGCTGCAATTATAGTTCCCAGAATTCCCAGTAACAATGTTGTTCACTGGCTACACTAGTTGGGAATTCTAGGGTAATAAAACACACCACACAACTAATTGCTTGAGATTGACTGATATTTGAATCTTTATTTAAGCTCTACGTTTAAAGTATGATTATATTAAGCAATGCGACATAAAATCAATGCTCAAACTCGCAGTTGATACTCAGAAAAATAGAAAAGAAATGAGTATGAAACAAAAAACAGCACATACCTCTCCTTTATCTCCTTTTAATCCCATAGATCCCTTTTGGAGTCAAAATTGTAAAAGAGATAATAAGTTATTGTGAAAATGTACAATTTCTACTGACACATAGTTAAATTTACTTACATTAAAATGTACATTTAAAAAAACACACAAAGTTTCCAAACAGCTACAGTTGCAAACTATCTTTTTCATCTTGACATCTAACAGCTTAAAGTACTATTTTTTCCAGCAAAGAAAAATCCACTCTGCATGATTAAAATGGGAAAAATATACTCTTTTAAAACTAAACATATAGACTTGGATCCAAAACTCTTCTTAGAAAAATGCAGCTAATAAAATCATCTCATTTTGTGGATGCAAGTGAGAGGCAAGAAATTGTAGCTGAATTCTCCTCTCTGAAATCAGACAAAAGATGCTTCAGGTCAGAAAAAAATGGGACTGAGGTGTCCAATTTAAACATCATGGAAAATGTGTCCATTGGTTCAGTCAGGCTCTCTGTTTTATCATCCTTCAAACAAAATATTTTAATTAGAAATAAAACAATGGGGAGCCATGAAAAAAGAGCAGGCCTCCATCATTTTTTGTTTTGAAAATAAAGATAAAAGTGGTAAAGTTTGTTTACTTGGTAACAAGCAAATGCACCCAGAAGGGAGGGAATGGGGTCTAGGTGTTGCAGGAAAGGAGCACTTTTGTGATAAAAACAGGTATATTGTGACTGATCACATGACAGCTATTTATGACAATCTAAGTATATGTTGTCAGCACAGGTAGTCCTTGACTTAAAACAATTCATATAATGAAGTTACAATGGCGATGGAAAAAGTGACTTATGGCATTTTTTCATGCTTATAACTGTTGCAGCATCTCCATGGTCACATAATCAAAATTTGGACCCCTGGCAATTGGTTCATATTTATGACGGTTGCATTGTCCTGGGCCATGTGATCACCTTTTGCAACCTTCTCACAAGCAAAGTCAATAGGGAGTCCAGATTCATTTTACAACCATGTCAATAACTGAACATCTGCAGTGATTTATTTAACAATGGCAAGAAGGGTGGTAAAATGTGGCAAAACTCACTTAACAAGTGTCTCACTTAGCAGCAGAAATTTTGGGCTCAATTGTGGTTGTAAATCGGGGATTAATGGCATATTCCTAATATGTCCATCAATCCAAAATATTTCTAGTATCTGGTGTGAGAAATTAACCAGAGCCTTATGAGAATTGCTAAAACCAATGTGAAACAAGCTTTGTTTGAAGATAAATGAATGGAAAAAACACATTACCAGCAAATATGTCCTGTAAGAAATTGTGGAATTCAAAAAGGACTTGATAATCTCTCCTTCTCACCTTATGGCCTGGAGTACCAGTTTTGCCTCCTTCACCCTTTTGACCCTTAAAAAAAAAAACCAACTTGGTTACTGATGTGAAATGGGATATCCACACAACTACATATAGGTTGGATCCTAACAAACCTATTCATTTATTTCAATAAATCTGCTTTAAGGATGATTACATGTAGACTTCAAACAATACACACACCACACCTGATTTATAACCTGAAGCAAAACAATAGGAAAGTTAATTGGGATCTTAATTTTAAAGAATTTTAAACCAAAGATGTAAAAATAGCTTAAGAAATGTCAAAAAAAAGACATCAGAAAAGATTTTCCACAGGTGTAACATCAGATAGAACTTTAATAAAACACACACACACACACACACACATCACTAAAATAAACGATGGGGAGTTGGGGGACTGAGTCTTAATTAGTTTGATGTAGTCAGTAGCTCTGTCATGCTTTGATGTAACTTGTTCATATTCATTGTGTTAAAACCTCAATAAAACGTCATGCTAATGTGCCATCTTAACTTTAGATTGTGTCTTAATAACAAAGGTGCCAATCTGTACAAATTAGATCCTCCACATACTCTCAACTAACAAGCCAACCAGCTTAATTAACTGTACAAGATCACATTTATGATCCTGGGGTGGTAGTTTGTTCTGTCTAGCACAGGTCAGAAAACAATACCTAAAACAATCTATGGTTTCTCTGATTGAACAATAAAGCACTGTTTCACATGTAATGCAGTTTTATAGCTTACATTCTTTTCATCAAGCAAGCTTTATTCCTAGTTATACCATAAATTAAAAAAAGGAAAAAGTAGCCTACCTGGATGCCTTTTTCACCCTGATTTCCTTTCTCTCCCTGAAAAGTAAAAATCAATTTCTTGTTGAACTGTTATTTGTAATTGTAACAGTGAAATTAAACTAACACAAATTAAAAATTATTACAGATAATCCTTGACCTACAACCACAACTGCGCCCAAAATTCCCACTGCTAAGCAAGGCAGTTGTCAAATAAATGTTGCCCCATCTTATGACCTTTCATGCCAAAATTATTAAGTGACTCACTGCAGTTATTAAGTGAACTATATGGTGGTTAAGCAAATCTGGCTTCCTTAATTGACTGCTTGTTGGAAGACAGCTGGGAAAATTAGAAAAGATGATCACATGAATTTGGGGCAGTGCAACTGTCATAAATACATGCCAGTGCCAAGCACCCAATTTTTATCAAATTACTATGGGGATGCTGCAACAATTGTAAGTGGGAAAACTGGTCACAAGTCACTTTCAATGCCACTGTAATTTAAAATGGTCACTAAATAAATGATTGTAAGTCAAGGACTATCTGCAGTTGTATTTGTAGAAATGTCTTGTTTTTCCCTGACATCATGAAATATGTTTATAGAAGGCAATGTGCAATCTCTCAAATAATAGTTTGCACATCTTAGAGCTATGCTAGTACATGGTATTACACAATTTCCATTTTTAATTTCATATATCTAGTCCTCTTGGCATGCCAGTTCATTAGACCATATCATTGTTCAAATTTCTTTTGCACCCACATTTCTGGATCCTACTTATTTGTTTAAACAAGTTTAAACAAAGATTATCAATGCAGTAACAAGTGTATCAGTGTATCGTTCTGCTTTGATTCAGGAGTCCATGATATAAGAAGAAAATCTGATGCTAAAAAAGGGTATTGCAAGTGTTTAAAGTCTTTAGAAACAGAAAGATCTTCAGAAGACACTCATCTTCAGCTGCAAATAGGATTTTACTGTTGCATTTAGGTAAATTCTTGCCCAATTTCCCTAAAGGCCACTAAAAGTCTTTTTAAACGAAGATGTCCTGTGATGTGTATTTTTAATACTCTATTTGAAATAACTTATTTCCCCAAATGTAAATTTATAATATTGAAAAGAAAATTAGTTGTTCCTAAAAGGTTATTTCAGAATATTGTAAAGTTTATGTGCTTTGTATCTATTGAGATACTGAATTAATGTCTAGGAAGAAAACTGTAAATGTGATAAAAACAATATTTTACTTCTTCTTAATACATAATGTATTCATGGCCTTTGGAGTGATGGAAATAAAAAAAAATGTGGTGGAGGGTACAAATTAGAACTCATAACAGAAAAGTATAATTTCACCCTCCACTATCATCATGTTTTTGTATCCATAACTCCAACAGCCATGTATCATATAGCCTTATGGAAAGATTGATATGACAAGCCATGTAATATCTTTCTCTCCAATTATTATACCATGCAAGCGGGACTTTTTCAAATGTAATTTTCCTACGTTAAGCTTTCAGTGGCCTTCAATACCATCAGCCATTGTATTCTCCTCAATGGGATCAGAGATATTGTTTGGTCCTGTCTAATCCTAAAGTGAGGTTCCACTTGATGGTGATGAAATAAGTGAAATGGTGACTTTAGCCATTCAACGTAAAGTAGCCCAGGGTATATTGTCCTCATATTTAAACAGATCTCCGGTTACAACAGCAATTTGGACCAGAATTTCTATTGTGAAATGATGCAATCATAAACTGTGATGCATTGCTTAGCAGTAGTAATCCCAGAAATCCCAGTTGCTATTGTTAAGTGAAGCTTTCATATAGTTAAGCAAGGACTCACTGCTGGGTCAGGAGGGTCTGAAAGTTATCAGCATGGCATTCACATCATGGGGTGAGAATGGCTACTGCTCGTACAAGGATGCATGTTTGACTGACATAACGTGAGGTCAGCAGGCCTAAGGATAGTTGTTTCAGGGGTGGGGGAGAGTGCATGAGGGTGCACAGGTTTCAGAGCATGGCCCGAGCATGCTCATATTGGACATGGTTACAGGTGGGTGCATGGGTAGCCATCAAGACAAGGTACAAGTGTAGCAGGGCCAGGGATGGCTGCTGCCAGCTGTGCAAGATGGCATGAATAGCCATCAAGGTGCTCTGCAAGTGCAGGAGAGACAGAAGTGCTATGGCTGCCATCGCTGGGTGTTTCAGGGGGAAAAACCTTGGACTACAAGGGACTGACCAGTGCAAATTCCAACCTTCTCTGCCAGCTTTCATATTAACTTTGCTTGTCTGAAGGCAACAAGGGACATTGCAAATAGTGATCACATTATTGTCCCAAGGTGCTTTTTTAAAAAGGCAATTGGACTTTCTTTGTTTTTCCCATTTCACTTCTCATCCAAGAAGCTTCTTCAGTTCTGAAGAAGAATTAAAGAAGCTTCTTGGATGAAAAGCTAAACATCTTGAACAAAAAACAAAAAAAGCTTATTGCCTGTTGAAAAACCATGATCTGGATGACTGAGAATCTCCACAGACATGATCCCATATGTGGGATAATGCAACCATCCTAAGCGCAAGACGGTAGCAAGCACCCAGACTGCAATCACAAGATTACAGGGATGCAGTCTGCTGGAATGACTAGAATTTCAAGGAAATATTTCACAAGAAGAGTTCTCCACTCCTCTACTCATTGCAGAATACCTTATGACACCAGACTTGAAATTCTAGACCTAGAAAACCTAGAACTATGCCGTCTTCCGTCCGATCTAAGTATAGTATATAAAATCATACATTGCGATGTCCTACCTGTCAATGAATACTTCAGCTTCAACCATAACAACAAAAGAGCAAACAGTAGACACAAACTCAAGGTCAATCGCACCAAACTTGATTGCAGGAAATACGACTTCAGCAACAGAGTGGTCAATGTCTGGAATACTCTACCTGACTCTGTGGTTTTTTTCCCCAAACCCCAAAAACTTTAACCTTAGACTGTCTACTATTGACCTCACCCTTTTCCTAAGAGGTCTGTAGGGGGCATGCATAAGCACACCAACATGCCTACCGTCCCTGTCCTATTGTTTCTTTTATATTTTTTTTATTTTTCTTATATGTAGCCATGTATCCATAGCTATGTTTTTACTTATATCCCATTATCTTGTAAGCAATTGATAAATAAATAAATAAAACTATCTTTAAGTTCCATTAGTATAACCTTGAACACAAAATTACTGGTTGTTTTTTTCCTTATGTTTTGTGGCATTTCACACATGAGAGCCCCCAAACTATTATGATTACATGGGGAACAAAAATTGTCTAAATTAAACAAATAAATATTAACTAAATTTCTTCTCTTCTAAGGAAGGCCAAACATGAAATTTAATCCACTGATTTCTATCTTTGTACTAATATTACACGGACAAAACAAATGATTCTAGATAGATATTCATATGTAAAAGCTAAGTTGAACATTAAAAAACAATATCATCTGAGGTTAAGGGAATTGTCTGAACTAGATGTACTTTTGATGAATAAAACTTAGTAGTGTAACCATATATTCTGAGAAGAGTCCTGAAATTGCCGGTTCTGATTGGGAGAAATGTAACTACAAAGTTAACTTTTTGTCTAATGGTCTTAAGTATTACATTTGTAAGAGTAATTCACAAGTAAAAGCTCACTGATTCTTTGGGCTTTGTTATAAAAGGAAATACAGATTCATAATAATAAATTAAAAAACAACAGGCATACCTTCAAACCGGGAGGACCAGGCATGCCAGGATAGCCTGGTTCACCTGAATCACCCAGTCTTCCTTGTTCTCCCTAAGAAACCAAAAAGGACGCCATAAATAGGAAACGACACCTTATGAAAATACATTGTTCTTGTGAAGCTGTGGAGACAATCCTGCAAATACCTGATTTGAAAGCACATGGATGATAATGACTTTAGATTTCTTTTTTCCTGGGCCTTCACATTACAGTTGTGCAAAATCTTAAGAAGAGGTTCTTCACAATGTGAGGGTGCACGAATGAAATGGCTCTTTAAACTCTTTACGTAGTGTTAAAGTCGCCATTCTGTATGTAGCTGTCCCACTGCCCCAGCAAGTATTTATTTCATATTCTTATTTCCCAGCACTTGTCAGAAAAGAAGACTCATATCTTGGGGGGGAGGGGATTTCCTAAATATTTCCAGCACAGGGTAAATCCCTGCAATATTTTGATATCAAATGAGCTGAGATATTAACAAGCTTGATAAAAACTCACAAGCACATTCATTATTCTTGGCTTTGCTCAGAATACAGAAAATATCCATCAACATAAAGAAAATTGAACTGTTTACATAAAAGCACAGCTCTTTTATCATAATCCTGATAAAATGATTTCAGAACTTGATTTATGCAAACATTTAAAAGAACTGCATTGTTAAATCATTTTTTAAAATCGCCTCATTTCAAATTGCTACAAGCATTTAGCCAACAAGTTCAGTCCATGACAGAAAGAAATTTAAATTGGGAATGGGGCTCTAGGTTCAGGTAGTCCTCAACTTATAACTACAATTGGAACTGAAATTTCCATTGCTAAGCGAGGCAGTTATTAAGTGAGTCATTTCCAATTTTGCAATCTTTTCTCTGTGGTGATTTAGCAAATCACAAGGGTTGTTAATTAATCACACTTTTTTCAGTGATTCTGTCTTCCCCCATTGACTTTGCTTGTTAGAAGCTGGCTGAGGAAGTTGCAAACAGCAGTAATGGGACCCTGGGACAGTATAACCATCATAACTATAGTTGCCAAGGACCCAGATTTTGACCATGTGACCACAGAGATGCTACAACGGTCATAAGTGTGACAATTATCCATAAGTCACTTTTTCAGCACCAATATAACTTTGAATGGTCACTAAACAAATGACCATAAGTCAAGGACTATCTGCACTTTCAACAATTGTTATCTTTCAGAAAAGTTAGATGTAAAGAGCCCTGGTTAAACTTTGTGCAGATGTCATCATGAGCCATGGTTAAAAGTGACAAAAATTAACATGAGAAAGGAGATATGAGACATGAATAACTGTGTGTGGATACTGGCCCTCCATCCTAGAACATACACATCCATGCAGCTTCTGGAAGAGGGAACTCCATCCATAAACAGCTCATATTTTTTATGTTAATAAGGAGTTGCTAATGTAGGTAGTTTGTCCTCTAATTAACAGGAGAAGCCTACATTTTTTTTTAAAGTAATCACAAGTGCATTTCAGCAAGAGAGAAATGTACACTAAACACAAAGCAAGCATAGTTTTTATGTTAATAGAAGAATGTAGTTGCTTGTCTCACAACACACTGAAACTTAGCCAAATTTACCTTGGTGCCTGGATTTCCTGATTTCCCTTGTGGTCCTTGTTCACCCTTGCTGCCCTATGAGTATGAGACTTTTATTAGAAACACAAATTGTACAAAATGTTTAGGCAGACAAATTAAATGAATAAGCCAGGTTACATCACTGCAACCATTCCTTTCGGGAGCTACCTCTTTTCTGAAACTCCTTTATTGTAATAAATACAGAGTAATTTAAAGTAGTATCATGAATTGTTGCTGTATCTGAGTGAGTGTGCTGCTGTGTGCAAGAGAATAGGGGAACATATTAGAGAATGAAAGGGGAATAGTTACAGATCAATTTACAACTTCATCTGTTTTCATTTCTGACATACATGAAGGAGATACATTGAAAGACTGCAATACTGGGCTTATGTAAGTTACAAAGTCCAGCTCAATAAGCATGGATGTAGAAGCTTCAATGTACAGATTTTTACCATCCAAGATTTCTACAAGAAGCACATAGACTTCAACCTACTCAGATAAGCAAGCTCTTGCTCCCCCTTCCAGTTTAAGGAAAGAGCTGTTGTTTCAACTGTGGACAGAATGAAATAATCTTTAAAAATCCTGTATTTCCTGCATGTATTGAGCTTCCTATGCTCCCAAATATTGACTTCACTATGCTAGAGTTCAGAATTTTCATGTGTTTGATTTTTCTCTTGTTTACTTACAATTTAGATAATATTTTTTAAGATTTTTTTTTTACAAGTCAAGGCAGAAAATATACCTTAGGACCAGGACCTCCAAGTAAACCCGATGATCCTTCAGGTCCAGGAAGACCCTGAGAAATAGAAACAAAAACAGATATACATAAACAACCCCCAATATTTCTTTTTAAAAATGAGAAAGATGTAACATAACCAGTACAGATTATGTTACAATTTCTTCTAACATGAACCTTTCATTTCTTACATCTGAATAATACAAATTGAAAATGTGTGTATATTGCAGTGTGTTATTGTATTCCATCGCTTTTTGCCTTATATTTTTACTTTCAGTTGAACATTTACTATTAATTCCTTCCAAATACAAATAGATATAAGGTTTATATATTTATTATTTAGAGAATGACAATCTGATTTTCGAATAGCCTTTCCAAAGTAGGGAGTGCTCTTTCAGAGACAATACGCTTGCTTTAAAAATCAGGCATTTCTACTATTCCACGAGTCTATATTCCTCTGAATCCATTCTGCCTTACACGTATACAATTTCAATTTATTCAGTATAGTGGAAAAATTTCCTCACAAGGGAAAAGAGAAATAAGAGATGGATGAGGGCCAGTTGAGTAAACAACATTGTCATCAATACTAAACTTACAGCTTGACACTGAAACCAAATTAAACAACATAGGGCAGAGTGATCCAAAAATATATGTTGTGTGAAGTGCTTGACCAAGAAAAATGCTGAGAAGCTTCTCCAAGATAAGCAGCAACAGTGAGATCCTGCTTGGACTTTGGCAACCGCAAGAGAAACTTGGGCTTAACTCCACTAAGGCATTATTAATTTTCTCTCTTCTCCTCTGGGAGTGCCTATTAAAGCTACATAGTTGTTAGTGCCTCCTAAGTGCAATGATCCATTAATTAAGGAAGGTTAGAACATAAATATTTAATATTACCAACAGTTATAAAATGTACAAATGATAAACTAGCAAATGGGATACACACTTGCTCCTTCTCTTACTTTCTTTCCTATTCCTTTCCCATAATCAGTGTGTACATTATATTTGCCCAAGCATTAAGTACAATGAATTCAAATTGGCTTCCTGTCAGTCAATGTTTGCAAGCCTATTTCAAACCTCTGCTTGAAAACCCTCTGTTTATAATTGATCAAGTGTGCATGTAACTGGTGCTTTATGTATGGCTCAGGTTCAAACCAGACATAATACTGAACAATTTATCAAAACTACATTTTTAAATTTAACTGCAAGCACAAGGTGCTCAAATAATTCTGTTTTCACTGGAATCACAGGGCAAATTAACCTTTTTTGGCCTAGCCATAATGCCTGTGAAACATGCCCCTCTAGGATAATGTTTTTTGTTCGTTTAAAAAGCCCAATACTAAATGTATAAATATTTTGTAATATGATTTTTCATAAACTAAGAAGCAATTTGACATAAGCCACAGGCACAAAGCCAACAAAAGAGAGAAAGAATTAAAGCAGAAAATAGAACAAGATTTTTTCCAAGGTTAGTTTCATTGATAGCCATGACTAAAAAGCCTGCCCCCCCCCAAAAAAAAACCCAAAACTTGAAGAATCTATAAAACTAAGAGAAGAATCTTTACATGTTCCCTACAAAATCAAAAAGGCCAATCCCATATTCTGCATCTTAATTTAAGGACAGTCTTTTTGGGGGATATAAATTCTTTGCAAATCGGCTTTTTTATACAGTATGGAGCACTGACATGAAGACCCTGTACCCTTTGAAATGCTACTAAATCGCAGTTCCCATCAGCCCTAGCCAATACAAAACACAAGAGATGCTAGGAGAAAGAATACAGCAACATCTGAAAGTCCCCTGGCTCCTCACTCATAATGTAGCAGTTTTACAAAATTAGCCAAAAATGATGCAACAAGAATAAAGCAAGTTTTTAAAATACTGTATGACAAACTATTGCTGCTTCTTTCTCCAAAATTGAAGTTACTAATGGCAAATATATGATTGGAGCTGGCAACTAGAATAGGAATATTTTTTTTAAATTTCTGATGAAATTTCCCTCAGGTATTACATTGAATTGTCTACAAGATTTTCATCCATTCTCTTCTGGAACAACTACTGTAACTAACAGCAAATAAATTTTACTTTATATTCTGGCTGGTTTCTCTTCAACCACTCTGAATATTTAAATCTTCCATGCACTTGAAAGTAAATGGATTCTATCAGGGAAGAAGAGAATGAAACATAATCGTAATAAATGATCTGTAAAATGTACTATTCAAAGTGATACTGGCCTTCCTGTACATGCAGAAACCATATTGGAGAAAACCATAACTAACATGCTTGCAAAGCAACTCTCCTTGAAGTATTATAGTACTTTCTGAGATTAAACCTAACAGTTGAAAGATGAAGCCTCCTCCAAAATCCTTCCCTATTAAAATGGGGCTATGTCTACCCAAAGAATTCCCATCACTTTGAATTTACATTGGTGACAGCTGCCATCTGTTCAAAATTAGCGTACCATCCATTCTGGAAAAAGAATCACTTTGTGGAAGCTATTAACAGGTCAGAACAGAGGCGCCTCCTTGTTATAAAACAGTTCAATGTGATGGAAAGAATCATAATTTTCAAGTTCCCTACGAAGTCATGACACGTGTCCTGTTAAGTGATCACGCAGAACATTTGAAAGGATCCTTAAGGCAACAAATAGTCTCCAAAAGCGTTTAACTTCAATTTCCATGCAGTATTCAGTATGCATTAATTCAGGACAGCGCATCTGCAGCATAATTGGTTTGTTTTCATGATGTTATACTGGTTTTCTTCTCTATTTTAAAACTAACATTTTTGTCTTTTCAAGTTCAGCCATTGTCAAAGGAATTAAATTTCCAAATCATTTCATTCAGACATATTGACTTCTGGATTTTACAGTTGCTGTCAAAGTATAATACAGAAATAGACAGTATGATTTTCTTCAAACCATGACTCCTATAACTGTAGCATTTTGCCACAACACTTCAAAAAAAATGGAATAACAAAAACATACAGGTAACCCTGGCAGTCCTTTTGTCCCTTCTTCTCCTGGCAGCCCATTTTCACCCTATGATAAATTTAAAAATCAAAGCATTATTTAATTTATTATAGAATGCACTATGGCAATAGTACATTAAAGCAAAAAAAGGAGGAAATGTTTCTATATTAAATCTACATCCTGATAAATACCTTATCTCCTTTTATTCCTTGAACTCCAGGGATCCCAGGAATTCCCTTGGGAAAAATAAATTAAAACATTAAATAGAAGCACCACTGTGTTTCTCATTTGAAGTTCTTTATTCATTCTCCAATTATCCTTGGAGATAAATTACACATTCATATCACTGTGATATCAGACTTGAAACAGAAGTTGTAAGTCCATGCTTATCTGTGAACGACTAGCCACTATGAGGAAACACAATTGTGCACATTGGTTAGAAATAGCTGCATGTTGGCAGTATCACCTATTATATTTGTATGTGTGTCCACCTCTCCATCCCAGATTGCAAGGTCTATAATCTTTGAGCTGTGAATCAATAGAGGAAATGAGTCAACATTAGAATTCTTGACTGATTCTTGAGCATGATTCAACAATGCACAAAGGGAGGCATCTGAAATATCTTGATCTGGAACTTTAACCACATACACAATTGTTCTTATGAGGATTAAACTTACATAGCTATTTCTATCCGGGGCTTCTAGCTCATTAAAAAAACTATGGAAACACTGTGCATAATGAATCTTCAAAAGTATTTTTGAACTGATTTTAATTATTTTCTCTCACTATAACAATGTCCCTTGTGTCTACAAGAGACTAATCTTTGTTTCAAGAGAATGTTTTTGCATGAAACTTTCTCTGCTTTCTTTTTTCTGTTTTATTTTGGGGATATTGTAAAATATTAAGAAAAATATGTTTCATCTCAAAAACAGCTGTATTATCTTTTATTTTTGGACTGAGATATTTTCTGTGAAACTAAAAAAAAACAACAATGCGGTCTTTATTAAAAAAAAGAAAATCTAATTCCCATCCTCACTGTAGCAAGGTTTGGGTTGTGACCCTTTCCTCCTACACCATAAAAAGCATTGGCAAGAAAACACTCAGAAAAGTACTCAGTGTCTCTGCTGGAAAACCCTGCCTATCTAAATACAGTTGTGCCTTTTGGCTTGGTTTGGCTTGAGTCTATTCAACTCCCTACATTCACAGTGGCTGTGACTCATTTAATGACCACCAAGGCTCATGGCACCCACAATCATTTAACCTTAGCAGAAGTGACTTCTTCACACAACTTGCATACCACAAACAGAAGCTGCCAGTTTTCTTTGCTACTGGAAGCCACAGGGAAAAAAACAACAGTTTTTGCCAGGGGTCAACGTATCATATGATTTATTTGCTAGGAGCCAAGAACATCCACATGCTGAATTTTATAAGGGAATCTTCAACTTAGACCTCATCTATCACATTGTGATAATCATAAGAAGCTAAGGAAATACATTTGCCCATAAGCACACTTTGTCTCCAAAGATCTGACATATAGCAATTAAATTCTGAAGGTAATATTTTTCAAAGGACAACACAGAATTAATGTTCATTAAAATGTATAGTATACTTGTATATTATCAAAGTGGCACCTCTACTTACAGTTGAACCATTTGAGAACAATAGCAATAGCAATAACACTTAGACTTATATACCACTTCATAGTGCTTTACAGCCCACTCTAAGTGGTTTACAGGGCCAGCCTATTGCCCCCAACAATCTGGGTCCTCATTTTACTGACCTTGAAGGATGGAAGGCTGAGTCAACCTTGAGCCGGTGAGACCTGAACTGCCAAACTGCTGGCGGTCAGTGATCAGTAGAAGTAGCCTGCAGTACTGCATTCTAATCACTGCGCCACCGCAGCTAAGTGACCATATATCAAAATTAGCTAATATAACTTTTGCTTATGCACATGCTAAATATGTTGATATCTTATGAGTCTGCTGTTGGAGAGACCCGCACTGCAATGAAAGCAACTAGATTTGCAATAGAAATCACAGATGAGAAGAATGTCACTGGTGGGCATTCTTTCATACATCGGGGTCCCAAGACTTCTCCAACCATTTTGCTTGGAGTGAGAAAAGTCAAAGCCTGGAGGGCTTTTCTTTATTTACTGAAATGGATTGATTTATAAATTAATAAATAGAAAACTAGCATAAATTGATCACTATTAGAATTGAATGATTTATAGAGTCTGATCTAGAAGGTCTATTTATATGGCCTGTAAGAATTGAAACAGATTTGATCAATCACTCCATCGATCAAAAGTCCAATCAAAACAGCAATCCGGCAATCATAATTAATTTTTAATTATATAATTAAAAAAATTTCTGGCTAACCCACCACTACAACAGGAAAAGCTATGCACAATCTCAAACACACAGTTTTCTGAATATTGTTTTTCAGGAAGGCACTTTTAGTTGTTTTTCATTCTTTCTGAGTTTTACAAAAAAAATATATGTTTGTTTCCTATAATATTTTTTTGTGTTAACAGTGACTGATTTTAGTTCATGTTTAATAAGAGATACACCGAAGCAGGCAAAGCCCATATTATATATTTATTATTTATACACTATAAAGTAGAGTTCTGCCATACAAAGACAGTCTTTCCCCATGCTATCATTTCATTAAACAACTAATTTCCTCATCACTGTCTATCCACAGGTGTCAAACTTGTCACATCATGTTGCCATCACATGATGTAATGTGCCTTTTTTCCCTTCACAGAGATGAGTTGTGTTTGCGCATGATGCATCCGGCCAGCAGGCAGCCAGTTGGACATCCAGGTATGCCCTGGGATGTCAAACCACCCAGTAGGACTGTATTAATTATCATCCTTCTCATCTGTCCTATTTCATAATTCCTTAGTTTCTTCTAACTATAACTTGTTGTATCTCATGATTTATGTTGGTTGCTTTTATTTAATATCTTATTATGATTTATGTTGATTGCTTGAGTATCCTATCACTGAGTGTTGAATCTATGATTTATGATTATTGTATTTTTGCATTATGATTATCACTTGTTGCTTGTATGTACACTGAGAGCTTATGCACCAGAGACAAATTCCTTGTGTGTGTCCAATCACACTTGGCCAATAAAAGAATTCTATTTCTATTTCTAATAAGTTTTGTTATACTTCAAGTTGGCAGATAATTTTTTAAACCTGCCTCAGGATAGTTGAACAATTATTAGCAATCATGTTCAGTTTCAGCTTAAAAGTAATATATTTCCACCAAATGTGCTCAAAAGTAGCCTTCACTTTGATTCTTCTTATGGTATCCCCACATGAGAGTTCACTGTAGTTGACACCTACATTTTTATGAGTAAAAGTTAAAGAGAGAAGAATTACTTCACATCTGGATGGATCTTATTAACAGAAAAACCCATTTATTTTCTGTTCAAAATTAAATTTCCTTGTTACATAATATTTATTCCTTGATGCACAGATAGCTGCCAGGAGAACAATAGAGCAAAGACTATTTGGCAAAGATTACAACTGAAAATTTTAAACTGAGAATGCTCTGCAAGTCACAGAGAAGAAAGGCATAGAGTTCTGGGAAGAAAGGTTATTCTAAAGTAGGTAGTGTTTTCTTTCTCGAGTCTGTCTAAAAGCATGTGGTGTCAGAGGTCCCTGACAAAGGGTGAATATTTGGTCAAATACTGACAAATGAGTCTCATGCTTTTTAAATTATTTTTTTAGAATAATAAATACAATATACTAATAAATACAAAATACTAGTTATGAAATTGTTGCTTAATTTCAAAAGTTAGTTACCTTTTCATACAAATAAATTAACAATGCATGTTGTGGCCTGAGTGAACTTATTCATTGCTCTAAAAAAGATTGAAGGAATTTGTGGAGTGGTTAGGCATATCTGCTTTGTGATATACCACCCAGATGTCTATAGAGATTCTCAGTCATCCAGGTCATGGTTGTCCCCAAAGTACTTTTTCAAAGGGCAACGGGACTTTGTGTGTCCTTAAGGACATTTCGCTACTCATTCAAGAAACTAGTTTGAAAAAGGGGTCAAAGAGGCCTTAATCTCTTAACAGAGCCCTCTCTTAACAGAGTGGGAGGGATAGACACCACCTATCTCCTGTAAATCTTGGCCTCAACAACTCTAAGAAAAAGTGTTAACAAGCTTCTAACTGCAAGGAACATAAATCCTTCCATCCTCCACCATTTGATTAGAGCTGAAGTAGCTTCTTGGATGAGAAGCAAAATGTCTTCGAGGAAAAACAAAGTCCAGTTGTCTTTTGAAAAAGTACTTTTGGGATATACCACCCAGAATTTCATCATTGAAACTGTTTTGACTATGCTAAATGAATAAACTAAATGAATAATAAGGAATGCTTGTAGTGACATTAGAAATATGTTGGTAGCAGGTATGACTGTTTCATTTATTTTTTGTTTTGTTTTGTTTTGCTTATAATGTTGTGCTATTGGCTGACAATCCAAGTGAGGTGTATGGTGATTTTTAGACTCTCTAGCTCCTCCATGAAGAGAATCAATCTGAAAATCACTGTGTCAAAGACCAAGATGGTTATTAAGTCCCTGATATTTTGTTGTGGGTAGAAGTAATATCTTCAGTACTACCTAGGTACAATGCTAGCACTGATTAAGTTGCCTGGTTAGGGGGCAAAAGGTCTGCAAGAAAATAGAGAGCACCAAGGACCCCACAACTGTATATCTGTCCAAATGATAGGATCAAGAAACAATGCAGTGATGGGATTCAAACTTTTTTACTACCGGTTCTGTGGGCGTGGCTTGGTGGACATGGCAGGGGAAGGTTATTGTAAAATCTCCAGTCAGAGGTGGTAGTTGCCGGTTCTCTGAACGACCCAAAATTTCCACTACTGGTTCTCCAGAACTGGTCAGAACCTGCTGAATATCACCTCTGAAACAATGGGTGGTAAATTAAACAATTGCACAGTAAATACAGATAGGAAATTAAATATGAAGTATAAGTTTCAATATGTTTCTAAATAATGAAAACTGCTGGCTTTATTCAATTTAATCTGCACCATATAACATCTAGTTTTTGTGAGTATTACATTAACTGAGATGATAAAGAATGTCTGTCTCTGGTCAAACACTAACTCAAAGCAGATTCTCCATACAATGGTTAAATAACCGAGAGAAACAGAATTTTTGGATGCTGTACAAATGGGAAAAGTGCCACTCTCTGGGAGTATTATAAAAGCTATATGGAGTATTTCATGAATCATTGGCTGTAGGAAAGGCAGGGGAAGTCCTTTGTGGAATTAACAGTATATCCTCTATTGGCTTATGAGTGAAGAATTTTAATTTGCAATCCAATTTTCTTGCCTGCTCTAGAAAAATTGTTTTCTATAAAACATGGTAAAATGATAGTCAAAGCAGCGCAGGGTAGGACTACAAGTAGTACCTGGGCTACGACTGTAATTGAGCCTGGCAAACATGGTCATAAGTTGTGACAGTTGTAAAGGGGCTAAGTAAACCCAATTTTATGAAATTTTACAGTAATTATTAAGCAAAAACCACAGACATTAAATAAACACTGCAATCATTAAGTTGAGCTCATTGTTCATTTTGGGGCAGTTTTTGCCAGAAATGGGAAGTAAATGCCTGTTTCTTGCAAAACCATTGTAAATTGAGATCATGTGACTGCAAATGGCCATAAATGCAGGTAAGTTGCTAAGCACCCAAAACTTGGTCAAGTGACCATGGTGGAGGCAACATTGGAACTTTGAAACCAAGTCATAAGTAGATTTTGGAGGTCTAGCATGCTTCATCATATGTTGAGGACTACATGCACTAAAAAGCTATTGAAGAATCAGAAACTAAAGTAATTAATAAAATGTTGACAGTCCCGCCAAGAAGGAAAAAATAAAAATGTGAAACAGAAAAATGGAAGGGTCCAGGAAACTGGATCATGAGTTCAGCAGGCAGAGTTTAGGAGGAAGAATAATGACAAGTTAGAATTTTGAAGAACTTGGAATTATGATAAAAAATATGCACCTCAAAGGCTTAGAGATGTTTGGGTCAAAAAAATTTAGTTCCTGACAGACATGACTTTATTGTTCTTTCTTTCTTTCTTTGTTTCCTTCTTTTCTTTCTTTCTTTCTTTTTCTCTTTTTTTCCTATCTATCTACCTGTATCTATCATCATCGCTCACCACTCACTTTTGGAAATAGATGGAGATGCAAACCTTACTTCTTGTTACTGATACTTACCGGGATGAGGAAATGATGAAAGCAACATTGCAAACACAAGCTCTGTCCTTTAATATGTGTGCTAAGATGTAGGCATGTATGAAAGGGTTGTAACATGCTTTAACAAAAGTGGTAGGTACGGCAGATATCTATCCCAGCTTCCATTCCTCAGCATTACTTACTTCAGAATGCCCCCAAATATTAATCATAAACACTTTGTGTCTTCTTTTAATAGAAGCAGTAAAAAGTTGTTTTAAACAAATAAACAATATGAAACATCATGTCAACAATCACTATGAAATTACTACTTTTCTAAGATGGAAAGAAAGAGTCACGTTGATGAATGTCAGTAATTGCTCATCAAAAAGAAAAGTACAGTAGTAACACAAAAAAGAAAATCCTCCTTAATCTCTTAAAAAAACATTAAAAGAGCAGCTGCAAGGTTTCGGTATGTGGTTGTGTTCTGTTTGACGTCCAAATTTTTAAAATACATTTTAACAAAGCAAAGTGAATGTCAATGAAACAAACTCAAAACTGAAAAAACTTACTGGATTCCCCTGTCTTCCTTCTGGTCCTGGAGAACCCTGTTGTCCAACTTCTCCCTTCATGTTGATAATAGAGAAATAATCATAAAATTATTAAATTTCCAGTAGCACACTGGGAACTGTAACAGACTGAACTTAATTCAACCAATATATGGGAAATATCTAAAATTTGCCAGTAAAATACACAAAGCTACGTAAATTTTCACAGCATGTTTCTTCAAGCTGTTGTTATTATTATCATTATCATTATTATTGTTGTTGTTGTTGTTGTTGTTCCATTTGCATTTAGTGACAGACCTTGCCAATGATGCAAAATCTATATCCAGGCCCATTCCCCTATGAAATAAATCTCTGGAACACACCAAGAGTCCATCCACATTCTGATTTAGCAGACTATGAAAACTATGCTGTTGTGTGCTGCTCTATTGGTTTCTGCCTCCAGAAGGCACAGCTTCCCAAAAAAGTCAGGGGTAGTAGTTGATTTGGCTGCATTTGTCAGCTAACAATAACCCAGGGATGTAGACTTTGCTGATTTATGGCTCTATTATCTGCATTAATAGCAACTGGAATAAGGTTCATGCTGGAAAGCACTAGGAGCACATACATGGGATTCGTCAGGAAAATACATAGAAATTTGCCTGGCTATTTTGTCAGAGAATTCAGGAAATAGTACAGAAGTACAAAAACAATCCCTGTGTTTGAAATTTTGAAATGACAACTTTTTCAAGAGGATCCAGGCATACTTTTTCCCATTGCTATCATTCTGAGGGGCTCCATAACAACCATGCTAACATGGTTAGCTAACAACCATGACTGACCTCATCCCTCCAAAGCTCATAGGGCAGTTCTAATTCGGACTTCAGTGGGAGATGAACAACAAAATCCCAGAATTGTAACCTATGTAACCTATGTTTAGTATGGAGACGGCATTAGTCATGCTTGTTCATGATCCATGGTGGAAACAGGAGGCAAGTAATGTGTCCATCTTCGTACTCCTTGATCTGCCTGTGGCTTTTGAATTGGGGATGGGAGGCACTATTTATCAGCGGTTTCCTTCCTTTCTTCGTGGCTAGTTTCAACCACTGTTGACAGATGGGGAGATATTTCACTTGGAGTCCCTCCAATATGGAGGCCATAGAGCTCAATGCTCCCTCTGTCCATTTAACATCCACACAAAACCATTGTCTCAACGTCATCCAGGAATTATTGTCGACTTAGTTGTTCTCCCAAGCCTTAGAGACTGTGTTGTGGAGCCCCCTTTTCATTTTGCTTTGGTTTGGGTTGAGTTTTTTTCCCGTTGCTTCAATTAATTTTGTTTTAGTTTGAATACTTCACTCTTCCAGCTATTTTATCTTTGATATGATTTGTGTGTGT
Source organism: Laticauda laticaudata (assembly GCA_004320025.1). Taxonomy (NCBI): domain Eukaryota; kingdom Metazoa; phylum Chordata; class Lepidosauria; order Squamata; family Elapidae; genus Laticauda; species Laticauda laticaudata. Next base: position 39,764 of record BHFT01001186.1, on the reverse strand, counting down.
GTGTGTGTGTTTAGGTTCCTAATTGTAAGCTGTGCACAATTTTATAGGAGTTGGCCAACCAATAAATAAATAAAAGCATTCCAGAAGGCAGCAATACCAAACCGCTTCTCTATTGCTGTCACTGCCATCACCAACATAAGTCCTCAACTTACGATCATAATTAAGACCGGAATTTCCATTGCTAAGCAAGGTGGGGCTGTTAACTGAGCTGCACTCAATTTTATGACCTTGTTTGCCATAGTTAAGCAAATTGCTGTAGTTGTTAAGTGAATCACGCAGTCATTACATAAATCCAGCTTTCCTCATTGACTTTACTTATCAGAAGATCACAACACAGGACCACAGGATGCTGCAACCATAGTGAGTATATGCTGGTTGCCAAATTTTGAACATGTGACTCTGGGGATGCTGCAATTGTCATAAGTGCAAGGACCAGTTGTAACTCCCCTTTTTTCAGTTCTATTGTAACTTCAAACAGTCACTAAACAAATGGTTACAAGTTGACAGGTAGTCAGTGACTTACAACAGTTCGTTCAGTGACTGTTCAAAGTTACAATGGCACTTGAAAAGCAAATGGCCATTTTTCACACTTACAACCATTGCAGCATCCCCGTGGTCACATGATCAAAATTCAAAAATTTGGCAACTGGTTCATGTTTATGACAATCACCATTCCCTGCACTTTGAAGAATACCAGGTTGCAGAAACTTAGTTGCATCTTTAAGAAAGTCTAACTCTGAAATACTCATGCGCTGAGCTTCTTAAAGGGGGGGGGGGGGTATGAACNGGGGGGGGGGGGTTATGAACAATGGGAAAATTGGTAAATATAACTTTTTCCATCCAATGGAAAGAGTTCCCAATGAGAAAGAAAACTCTTCCACAAAGAAGGGTGGGACCCTGGTTATTCCACAGCAGAAAGTTTGCAAACATAAGGGTCTACAGAGGCCAACTTATAGAGCTCATAATTTTGATGTGTAGCAGAGCATTTACTGTTTCCGGAAGGTAGGGGGGCGGACACTATTTCTGAATTTTTGGGAAGAAACTGAAGAAGATTCCAGAAGAAATTTTCAAAGATGTTTTTCTCGTTAAAGTATTCTGACTTTGATCGCAAAAATTTCCAAGTGAAATGTTATATAGACAGCAGATGTTAAAAGGCAAAATGGCAGCATTTTAATCCAGCAGAAACAAGAGGCCACTGCTTTTTTTAATTTCAAACTATTCAGAAATAAATGCTGTACTTCTTCCTCCTGCTCTGTATTATAATCTGAGAATGAAAGAATGCAGTGTACTTAAACAAAAACATATATTAAAAGTTAGATTTTTTTAAAAAAAATCAGATAGTAAGAAGGAAATCCAGACAATGCACTTGCATTGTTCTTCAAATTTCCTATACTCTCTTATTTATTGCTGCCAGAGCAACACTACATGCCAGAAAGAGGCATTTAACTTGATCAGGGAATTCCCAGGGTATGTAGCAAGAGAAGGGATGGAAAAAGTTGCAGCAAGAACTTTCTAAGAATTCCATATGCAATAAATATCACATGGAAGAGAGCAAAATCATGTAGTTGATCAAGGGACTGCAAGCATCTCACTTCTCATACTATATTTGCATGCCAGTAGATCAGCTTTGATGTATGGAACAGTCCTAACTAGGTCAGGTTCTCTCTTCCATGGAGCAAACTTATGAGCACATACACATGACTGGAACCCTTGCAGGGTGCTATTAGATGGTCAAGAAGATGAGTAGTGAAAGTAGGAGGTGGTTGTCTGATCTCCTTTTAATGTTACAAATTGTTTCCTTTTCCCTGTGCCAGATAGACTCCCAGTCTATTGAGTCCATTGGGTCTCATACAATTATTCATAGCTGCTCTTAAACAGCACATATATTTAAAAGAAATATAAGCACATGAGAATAAGATGAATAAAATACAAATCCATTAACAAAATAGAAAGAAGAATATGCATCCAGGTAGGTTGTCCTCAGCTTACGATCACAATTGTGCCCAATGTTTCTGTTGCTAAGTGAGACAGTGAAGTGACTTTTGCCACATTTCACAACCTTTCTTGCTACAGTTCAGTGAAAAGTCACTGCAGTTGTTCGCTGAGTAATGCAGTTGTGAAGTTTCCGCAATGTCATAAGTCACTTCTTTCAGTGCCAGTGCAACTTTGAATGAATGATTGATTGTAAGTCAAGAACTACTTGTATACGTCATGAATATACATGAAGTTAATTTCAATTCCAGTTATGAATACAACATTTGAAAAAAATCAATATATTGGGTACCTTAAAACCTGGAATTCCAGGTCCGCCATCCTTCCCATTCCTCCCAGGTTCTCCCTGTTTTTATAAATAAAGTTAGAGTTACTCACCAGTTGTAATATGTAGGAAAAAAGAAAAACAAACAGAACTCCCCCAAATTTGTCAGAAACTTACAACCCGTCCAGGTATTCCAGGAAGTCCTGCAGAACCTTTTTCACCATTTGCACCCTGGTAAAAGAATAGCACAAAGCTAAATAAGAACAGCAGTACATCAAACTGTCAGCATCTTCTAAAGGCTGACAAAATACATGGTAAGTTGAAGCTGGCCCATTAGTCCTTTCAATAAAGTGCTAAATATGTTTGACCCATTGTAGAAAAACCTACACTTAGCATTATGAAGAAAAAAATCTCCCTTGTTTTTTCTCTTTTAGTACTTATTCAAGGTGATAACATTTTTATGGGTGAAGTGTAGTGTTGCTCTTGTTTTAAGGTACAAGTTGGCCAAGAGATTTGTGAAAATGGTTTGCCTTTCATTATACATTACACAATAATTTCTCCCAGGATTGAACTAAAATTGCAAAGGAAGGTCCCCTAAGAAAACTCTCCCCATTGGGTTTCTTTAAATCTCTAGATAAATTTTATTAAAAGTTTTAAAAAGAACATAAAACTACAAATAGTTTTTATGTATATTCTTTTATATTCTATAAACTAGTATTGAATAAAAAGAAAGAAAAACAAGAAAAGATAAAAGAAGAGAAAAGATAAACGAAGTAGAAAGAAGAAGCATCCTATTTCCTTTTCAGCAAATATAAGCATGATTACAAAATTAACTCTTACTCTATAGTCACAAAAGAAAGCTGACTTTTTTCTATAATTTACTTCCCCCTCCCCATCATCAAAACCGTACATCATAAATTTGTTTTTTCTGTTTTATGCAAAAAATCTATAAGGGGTTTCATGTCAGCCATAAAGGTAGATATTGTCTTTTCTCTAATCAAGGAAATCAATTTGGTAATTTCTGTAATTCTCTCATCTCCGCCACCATTCCTCTATTGTGGGTGGTGTTTTTTATTTTTGAGTATACAATAATCCAGTTGCTTATCTATTAATTCCAAAAGAAAGTCTCTGTTTCAAAAGTATATTAGTCTTTAAAATATTCTCAATTAGTGTATTTATTCTTCTCTTTTATAGGTCACAACATCACAACATCAACTTCAATGGAACTAAAACCCTAGCCACTATAGAAAACCCCAGCCACAGAATCATCAGAGAAGCCATTGAGGATTGAAAAAGACCTGAAGCATGAATAGAAGAGATGATTCAGCAGAACGTCAATCATTTGGAAGCTGCACTCTCAAATAGAAAGATCTCCACACCACAAACCAGGCAAACACCTGAGCACAGACTCCCTCGATGCCTCCAACTCGAACACCCCCCACCAGGCACCAGGTGAAACCTGGCCTAATGGATAGCAGCCGTCCTTTCACACGAAGCCAAGCTGCACTGAAAGCCTCCAACACAGGAACAGAGTGTTGCCAGCCAATCAAAGCCACAAAACAGACAGAAGAAACCAGAAACACCATCAAACTCCAAGTCCAGTGAACACAGACTAGACTCCTAAGCCATCAGAATAGGCAGCTCGAATTTGAAACCAAAAGGCTGTGAGACCCAATCCATACAGAAGCCTGATGATGGCAGATGAGATTCTGCTGAAAACGTTGCTACAACTTTGAAAGCTGTTCAGCTTCCTTCAGGTATTATCCCACGTCATTGTGTTGTGCTTTTAAAGTTTGTAGCAACATTTCGGCAGAATCTCATCTGCATCATCAGCTTCTGTTTGACTTCATACGAACTCAATACAGAAGCCTGATGATGCAGATGAGATCTGCTTGAAACATTGCTTTGAAATTTACAACTCCAATGACGTGGGATAATACCCGAAGGAAGCTGAACAGCATACATGTAAGTACCTGCGAAAACTTAAAAAAAGCCATCACCCCAGCTCAGCTCTGCCACACATGTGCGTGCACCTCCTGCCGGCCAGCTGGTCTTCGGGTCTCTGCTGCGCATGTGCAGGGTGCATGCATGGGTGAGCCTGCATGGGTGTGGCGCATGTGGGGGGCGGGTGCATGAATTGCATTTTGATTATTTGCATACGCGCATGCACTTTGGGCACTTGATGCCAAAAAGGTTCACTGATCTAGTATATAATGATAAGCTCACCATTTGTGTTAACTTTTATTTGTTGCAACCTAGATTTATATTTACTCTTTACTCGAAGAATGGCCCACCTGATATAATGTTTCTTGTCAAATTAAATCGTTTGATCTTATATTAAGCTTAAACTTGCCTTTTTTCCATAAATTCCTGGTATGCCTTGATCTCCTTTAGGTCCTCTGTCTCCCTTAATAAAATAAATATATAACTTTATTTTTCTATGCAAATTAAATAGTTCAGAATAAAGCAAGAAAACATTAGCTCGTGACATCTATGGTGATAATAGTCATAACTTTTAACATAGTGCAAATGTATTTTAAAATTAATATTTATTTAGACACCCGAAATAAAATGTCTTCAAAACTGTGTATTCAGGCCTCCTGCCTGTCATGACTTTTTACAGCCAGTATCAGAAACAAAAAAACAAGGCCATGCATTAAGTTCCAATTAAACTGATTTATTGCTTCTGCTTATGCACAGGAATCTAGTCAATTAACTAACAGCACAACTTTGGCACTCAATAAGAATTAAGACTTCAGAATGGGTTGGACTTCGATTGCTTCTGGGAACATAAGAGATTCTAGGCTGATTCCTCTTTGATTCCACCCCCAAGCTCTGCCACTTCTTCTCCTACACAGTGCTATAAAATATATAACAATAACATAAAAATATATAAAAGCAACAACTTGAAAGAATAACAACTCTAATTTACCTCTGTTATAGTTCCAATTTGCAGTATTTTAGGAGGTCTATTGTATAAAATAATGAATTAAAAATTCTAAAACAAATCCATCTACTAGGAGGTAGCATCAATGGAAGGATGAGCAATATTTCATCTAGGACAAACTTTGTACTCATGTTGAGGTGATAAATAGACTAAATATTCCAGACCTTCAGAGCAGGCTAGTTTCAATTATCAGGAAAGAGGAGGTGATTTTATTGAAAAATACTTCCCCAAGGACTACAGTCTTATTAAATAAGGGAAAACTATTTAAAACTGGATACAAAAATCAGCCTATGTGATATAACTACTTCCAGAAATATAGATGTCTGCCTCTACTTATTTGACGACATTCTGAACTAAAAGTTGTGTTCTTGAAGACAGAAAAGAAAACATGGAATAATAACTTTTTTTTAATTGTGAATGAGATAAAAAGCACAGGATTTTTATTATTTTGACAATCCCTTGATTTTTTTTTTAACATCCTACCCATTGTTACAAGAAGGATTTGGTTTGAACCTTAGATGCTGGAATTCCGTGTAATCCAGGGAAACCTGGAACTCCACGTTCACCCTAGGGGAGGAAAAAACATAAATTTCTGTGAAGCACGTTAAGTAAATAAATAGGTGTCAAAAGGCATCACTTCATAAATGATACAAAGATATTTACTCCACAGGGCTTGCTTTCCAAATAAGAATTATACCATTCCTTTCTTCCACACACAACCATGCATTCTTTGGCCTAGTCAGGATGCCAAGGCACCCTTGAGCTAATATTTAGCCACTGAATCTTAGGACATGAAGAAATTATGAACAAAAACAAATGAAAAGGGCACTGATTTGGCTAGGTGAAAGAAACTAGGGAATAATTAGCCATCAGCCAGAAGCTCCCAGCATCTGCATTTTGAAATAATTAAGAAATGAACTATCTGGAATGTACAAACATAGAAGAAAACAATCTATGATGTTCTTCCTAGAACCAGCCCCCACCATAATTCTGGTTGAAAAATATCTTCTTACAACAGATATTTCACACGTAAACATTAAAAACATATTTTACTATGTAGAATTATGGACAGTAAAAACATTTGATTATTTCAGGGAATTCAGTCAATATGTATCTGTACAGTTTTATTCATGAAGTTAGTTTAGCAGGTAACTTTACTAATAGCTTGATTTTGTTGTTCTCCATCACTGCCAGATAGGACCTTTCCTTCCCTGTTTTATTTTAAACTATCAATGATTTATTTGCAAGCTCATCTTAACCTATTCCAATCAGAAAACTGAATGATATATTGCCAGTATGTTGAACAGTAAATCTGTACTAGCACATGTAAATCAGCATCTGAACAATAAATTAAAGTCCTGATTATTCACAACTTCTGAAGCACTTCAAAATAATCTCAACCTGCAAACAACTGGACATGAACAATAGTCATCAATTTTGTTTTGAAGAATTAGGAAAATGTTCTTAAATGTCCAAAGTTGACATTTTGCAAAACCATTATTTTATGTAGAGACAAACCCAAACAGCTTGAACTCAAGTGACTTTAACTCAAATTTCAGTTCAGATATACATTTTGAGGTAGGTTTCAACTAAATCACAATGGCATCTAATCTAGATTTCCATAACTCAGGATATTCTATAATATTTCCCTCCTTTTCTTCTTTCTTCCACCATCTGATTTTTCATTTATTTACTTATAATAATCTATATGGCTGCCCAACTAACTCAGTGACTCTAGATGGCTTATAAAGATAAAAAAAAATCAATGTAAAAACAATAAAAAGCAATAAACATCCTGGAAACAATGATCAAATCAACCATTATATTCTTTGTTGTGTTTTGCTTTGTCCATGTAGCAATTGGGTTGGATTATTACTGCCTTAATCTCAACAATCCTTAATAGGTATTCTACAAGTATTAGATTCAATAGAGATTAGCATACCTTTATATTTCAGTATTTTATAAATCCTAATACTTCTTATGCCTTTATCTACAGTTATCTAAATTAGATATGTATAGCATTCCAACTATAATTTTATAGATCTTTTGTAGAGAATAAAGGATTTGATTCCCTTGCAATTTTACATGAATAATTTTTATTTTTACTTCTACTTTAGAGTGATTGTTATATTATTAGTTTTATGGTGATTCACAAGCAAAATAAACAGCAGGAACTAATCTTACAAGAAATGAAGATATTAAACATGTGGCTCAAATGCTTATTGCATACCTTAGAGAACTAATACTGATTAAGGGGCCACAGTGAACATTTCATTATTCATTATTATTCTTGGTCTCATTGCCAAATTCATTCTTAACCACAGCTGACCTTGATATAAAGAATGGAAAATTATTGCTCACTGGGAGCTTTCTGAATACTACACAGAATACAAAGTAATTTGGTCAAGATGAATTTTCATATAATTATATGAGAGTGATGGCTACAAACATGACATATACAGTATACTATATCCCATAAAAACCATTGAATACAATTCTAAATGCTTGGATTTTTCATATGTGCAGAATGATTTTCAAAAAAAAAAAGATTTGAATAATCACATATAAGATTCTATGTGATTCAATAATCACATATCAAATTATGTTGTTGTGAACTTTCCAAAAATCCTAATGTCTTATACTGTAAGATCATACAAAGCCTAACTTCAAAATACATTGTACTTAAACTTGCAAAAATTGCACAGGTGCACACAAATGAACCCTCTTTCCCATGTGGTTGGACATCTAGACTTATTGGGCAAATTTCAAATGTAGGAGAAAAAACAGCAAATAAAGAGCAAAACATGGCAGAAGATATTTCTAAACCAAGAAATGTGCAGAAGCAATTTAAATAAACATACATTTGTACAGACAATCAAGTTACTTTAAAAAGATTATATATATATATTAGTAACTATCTTCCAAATATTTTGAGTATTATGTGATTTATTAATTAAAATGAATTATAGGCATTAAATTAGCCTTACCTTTGTCCCATCTGTCCCAGGATCGCCTTTCACACCTGGAAGGCCACGTGGACCCTTGTTAAAAAAAAATCTAGATTAGGAACTTTGTTGAATTTTATGGATTTTATTCATAATTATAATAACCATTATGTAAAATGTTGTCTCAGAGAAGTTCTCAGAACTTTAAGAATTTTGCAGTTTTCCCCAAAACATGAAGGCACTTAAAGAAGCATTTTCTATTGCTTAAAAAAAAACGATATAGTGAGCTTACTTGAATCCCTGGTGATCCTGGAGTACCTGCTACTCCTTGATAACCCTAAGAAGAAAAACCCAAATGTAATACTATTGAGTGTTTCAGCACTTTGCTTTAAATGATTTACAACATTTTCATGGCTCAGACTTGAGGGCTGTGGAATTTCTGTCAGATGCACACAACTGGGGATATCGCTGTGCCAATATATGTGTGTGTGTGTGTGTGTGTGTGTGTGTGTGTGTGTGTGTTAAGTTTTCGCGCGATAACTTACATGTGTGCTGATTCAGCTTCCTTCGGGTGTTATCCCACGTCATTGTAGTGCTTTTAAAGTTGGTAGCAACGTTTTCAGCCAGAAAATTCACTCTGCATTGCATCAGGCTTTCTGATTGGTTTGTATGTGGGCAGATCTCACTAGCCTATTAATTGTGGCAGAATGTTTTTTTCACATCCTGAGTTTGGTTGGGAGTCTGGTCTGTGTTTATTGGACTTGGAGTTTGTTTGATTGCGATGTTTTCTGGTTTCTTGTCTGTGCTGTTTTGTCGGCTTTGTATTGGCTCGGCAAACTGTGTTTCTGTGTTGGAGGCTTGAGTGGCAGCTTGGCTTCGTGTGAAAGGCGGCTATTATCTATTAGGAAGCCGGTTTCATCTGTGGTGTCTGGTTGGGGCGGGTGTTGGAGCTGAGAGGTTATCAGAAGGGGTCTGATTTGTGCCCAGTGTTTGCCTGGCCTTGTGGTGAGATCTTTCTATTTTGAGAGTGCAGGCTTTCCAAATGATGACAGCTCTGCTGGAGATCATCGCTTCTATTCATTTGCTTTCAGGTCTTTTTTCAATTCTCTATGGCTTCATCTTGATGATTACGTGGTGGGATTTTCTATTCAGTGGCTAGGGTTTTGGTGGCACTGAAGTTGATGCTGTGACTGTGGCTTCTGTGTTGGACTAGTGAGGAGGTGTGTTCAGCTTTTTTTACTGCATTTTGTGTTCATCAGGCGGGTGGGTATTATTTCTTTCTATCTGGTCTGTCAATGGTTTGTGGCCGGGCATGATGCACAGGGAAAACTTGTATATGCCTTGGTTATTCCGAGGTCTTTGGGTTTGTCTTGGGGTTTAAGGATGGCTGCTATTTTTTTTTTTGTCTTGTTTTGAAGGCAGTCTTTTGATGTGATGCCTGTTGTAGTAATCTTCTGATGTTGTTCTGTTTAGTACCTCTTATGTAGGGCAGCGACCAGCTGTTCCATGGTCTGTTTATCTTCTACGGGTCTCTGTTATGCTCTTGTGTGTTTTTGTGGATAGGGCTGGTGATTTTGTTTTGTGGAAGCTTTGGCTGTCGAATACTTTATCAGGGATGCATAGTTCAGTCTTTATATGTGTCTTGTCTGCAGGCAATTTGGTTCTGGTATTAGTGTTTTGGCCACAGAATTTATCTGTGCTGGGTCGGTCGGTGTGAGCCGCTGCTCTCCGGGTAGCGGTTGGTGTTGGGCTGCTTCTGGTATACGGATGTGTCCCAGTGTGCCATCTGTTCTTTTGTAGATTAGTAAATTCTAGAATGGTAGTTGTTTGTTTATTTCCATTTCTCCATGGTGAAACTCGATTTTGTGGGTGTGTGCTGTTTTAGGGTGTGTTTGGAAAATTGTTTAGGTGGATGGGGCCAAATCCAAGTGTCAATGTGTCATCGATGTATCTTAGCCATAGTTTGGGTTTGTGGGTGGCATTACCCAGGGCTCTGGATTCAAATTCTTCCATGAACAGGTTTGCAATGATGGGTGACAGTGGTGGTCCCATAGGGGCTCCTTCACATGACAGTGGAGACCTCTTTGGACAGCGCTGGCTCTTCGGCTTTGTAATGGAGATAAGCACCACCCCCAAGAACCGGAAATGACTAGCACATATGTGTGAGGGAAACTTTTACCTTTACCTTTTTAGAATAACAACATGACACATCATAGAATGTACCAATACCCATGTGCCCCTTTGAGCAATTCTGATTTGAAAAGGTCCGCAATGATTATGTGGCTATTTAAATCAGCTCTGTGTCTCAGTGGAGGAAATGGGTTGAATGTCCCCTTTGTCTTCATCAACAAAACTGATTATGAATGACATAAAGTTCATTTTCATATGGAATCATAAAGTACATTCCACAGAAATTAATTCAAGTTTGAAAGTTGTTGGCAATAAGTTATAAATAGTGGTTAATCACATTTTGTCCAAAAAAACAAAAAGGTCAGAAAAAGAGATGAGCTGCCAGGAAAAAAAAAAATCCCTGTAACTGCATGGCATTCAGGGAATGTAAAAATTTGATGACTGAATTGTGGTCAAAGACATCCAGCCAGCTTTCATGCCTAGAGGTCTAGAACCCACAGTGCCCTGGTTTCAAAATACTCTCTTCCCAAACTCTTCAACACTTTATCCCAATCTCAACCATATTGGATGACAACTAGATGGCAGCCAAGAGATTTTTTTAAAAATAGCTTTCTTGCAACCTTGTGGTCAATTGATCAACCCAGGAGTAAGGAGGGGGGAACAAAGTTCAATTAGCTAGTGGGATAATGAGAAAAACAAAGATTTTTAAAAATGAAATGTGCAGAATTACAAGAGTGTAGTTATGTCAGTTAGCAAACATATTTTTGTACGATGGATGACATTGGGCAGGGCTGGAATTTCTGCCAAAGAAACTACCAATCACAGTCCTTGATATAGTCCACACTGATGGTAACCAGGGCAGACCCGTCTCGGGTACACAGTAAAGATTTGCTATGGGGAGGCCAAGACCTAAGGTGGCATGTTTTCCAACTAGTTATTGGTCAGCAAGAGAGCTCAGCAAAGCAACTGTGGGGATATGGCTTTAGAGGAAGCTACTACCTCTACTACCATTCACCTTTACAGGTGCTCCACAGGTTACAACAGCAATTTCCATTGCTAAGTGACATGATTATAAAGCACAACATCCCAGGGCTGCAGTTCCCATTGACATCATAACTTGTGCAGGTTGTTAAGCAGTGAAGAGCTAGGAGTCCCTGGAAAGCAGGGTGGTGGATGTGCAGGTGCCATGGGGGAAGGGGTGGGTGATGCTGAAAGGTGCTCCAGAGCACAGGCAAGTGTGTGGGTGCCATAGGGAGGTAGGGGGTGGCATGGGTAGGCATTATGGAGTGTGGCTGGGCAAAAAAGCGAAGGAGCCAGAGTAACTTTGGATTTCCTGCTGGCTTCCTCATTGATTTTGTTTGTGGAAATCGAGGCAAGGAACAGTAAAAAGTGCACAACAGTAAAAAGTGCAACCATGAAAACACTGCTTGCTGTGACATAGTAACTGTGAGTCAGGTCCTAAGAGGCCAGATTGCAAACACATGACCACGGAACATGGGGACAGACAGAACTCTGAGGACCGGTTGTAAATCTCTTTCATTCAGCACAATTGTAACTTTGAATGGCCACTTGAATGAGTGATTGTAACTCGAAGACGTAAATCTACCTACCTATATTATGTTTATTGCATATATTCGGAGGCTAAATTGGGATCATTTGATATTGTTCTTATTATGTTATGATTCTTGGTTTTACTATCACATACCTTGTTCTGAATACTTTTCCCAGTTGGGTAGCTTAAATATTATTGCAATTACTCCAGCAAAATATCTTTCTATTTCAGCTATATTTATTGTGAATAAAGCAATGTGGTTCAGGCTATTAGCTATCAATACATTCCAAGCAATCTTCAGAAGGCATTCTAAGACTTTATCCTAAATCAATATCCTTCAGTTTCATTTTCTTGATACATTTCATATTTGTTTATTTTCCCCATAAGACCAAGGAACACTTCAGTGGAAATCTGGATTAGGAAAGTTCTCTCATTCCGTGGCAATAATTATCTTCAAAGAGGGGTTGTTGCTTTTTTTTGTTTTTTTGAAAAATCAAGATATTGAGAGTCAGTTTGGTGTACTGGTGAAGGCTAGAAACTAGGAGCCTGTTTTAGTCTCATTTTAAGCAGGAAAGCCAGCTGTGACCTTGGGCCAGTCACTCACTTTCACGCCCCAGCCCACCTGACAGGGTTTTATGCAGAAATAGGAGGAAGAACAAGTACTGTGTATATACACTGGCTTGATTTATTCATAAAAATAATAAAAGTGAAATATAAATAAATAGATAAGACATCCAATTACACATATTCTGATGTTCCATCTGCTACTTATGTAAGAATACAAAATTCATCAGAAAAATAGTATGTAATTGTATCCAGTTAGGATTTATTTCAAAATCAAGTAAGCATTCCCAATCTTTTCTGCATAAACAGTCTCAGAATTACTGCTGACTACACTCGTAATCCAGGAGTTCATGTGTCCCAAGGATCATGAATGCCTGTGGAAAGTTGAGTTTGTATGCAGTGAAGAAATATGGCTCTAACTCAAACTATCTAACTCTATTATATTTAAAGCTTTATTAGGAACGGCCTCTATGCCTTAATAGCCCTCCCTACAAAGCAAATTTTCATTAAAAGAAGCATATGACTTTGGGATGCAAGGTTTTCTATTATTGCTTTCCAGACCATTTTACTCTGTACTAATTCCCATTATGGCTGAGGAATATTCAAAGATTGTTTCATTTACAGCTCAATTAGTAACTGAAAGACAACAAAAATAGTTAGGAATAAGTTCCAGTGAGTTTAAGAATTATTATACAGGATTACCATTTAGGCAGATCAAAAGCTGCATCATGATTTTAATACTCCTTCTTAATAGCCCTCTCAATTCCTAAAATAACTTTTCAAAAAATTTCCATACTGTGAAAAATGTTCAACTTGAAAAACTGACTCATCTGAGGAAAACATGTAGAACTGCCAGATTATAAATCTACAAGAATTGTTTTTTTTTCTTGCGTGGTTTTTTTACAATGTTATTTATATCATTACTACGAAGCTTTGTCCACAGCTAGAATAAAAGCTACAAGGATGTGGCTCTCACTTCTAAAAATACTAACAGTGTAACTTCCCACTTTCTATTGATACCAAAATGGTTTTTTTATCATTAATCCAGAGGTTATACTACATTATGGAGACTTTATGAGCAGCAAGAGCACCCACAACTTCTCAAAGCAAGATGTTCCACTGATTGATTGTTCTCACTGTCAGGCAATTATTTCTTGTTTCTAGATTGTTTCTCTCCTTGATTGGTTTCTATCCATTGCTTCTTCTCCTGCTCTCAGGTGCTTTGGAGGGTTGACCCCCTCTTGTTTGTGGCAGACCTTCAAATATTGGAATACAGCTATCATTTCACTCCAGCCCTTCTTTTCATTAGACTAGGCATACCTAATTCCTGTAACCATTCTTCATACAGTAGAACCTCTGGTCACGAACACTTCCGACTACGACCAAATCGTGTTCCAACCAAAAAATTCACTTTTTTTTTGCAGCCATTTCCCCTTCTGCACCATTTTTTTTGTAAGCGCCAAATTTCCAAAATTAGGGTCATGACAAATTGGGTTGTGACCAAAGTTATGGAACAAATTCTTGTTGTGACCAGAGGTTCTACTCTATGTTTTTATCTCCAAATCTTTAATCATCTTAACTGCTCTTCTCTGCACTCTTTCCAGAGTCTCAACATCTTTTTATATTGTAGGAACCAAAACTTGATGCAGTATTCCAAGTGTGGTCTTATCAAGGCATTATTACTTATTTAGTAGAGAATACCTCCACTAAATAACGTATATCCTTATTTGTGTTGCACTAGGAAAATACATTTTCTTCTTGACAAGGATAGAAACTGGAAAAGCAACCCTAACACTCCTCTATTATTAAATTCATGCCCCAGTCAAGAAAAAGTTGTCCATCTTTTTTGTCCATCTTTTGTCCATCCAGTTATGCTAGGTAGAGGAGACTTATAAGGAGATCTCTGATGCAAAAACATAGGAAATACATTACTACTGTAGAATCTATTGTGATCTCCTGGATGTAAAAATATGAACTGCAACTGTTTAATTTTTCAAGATGCCCTTCTGGAGACAGCCAGCTAACATCTGCTAAGCACATACAACTATACTTATGGAGCAATTTCATGTAGGAAGAATTCCTCCAATAGCAAGTCAAACTCTTAACATGGAAGACATTGCATGTTGTTAAACATTATGCCCATACAAGGCTCTTTCTCATGTTCATCAAAACATGCAGACATGCCATAGCAATGTTGCAAAAGCTCCATTCATATGTTCAGGGAGAGTGCATGCAGAATTTCTAGTCTTTAGTTCCCCTCGTTTTTCTGCATTAATCTCTGTCTGCAGTATTATTCAGAACTGTTCAAAATACAAGCAGTCCTCAACTTGTAACCATCTGTTTAGTGACCATTCAAAGTTACAGTGGTAGTGAAAACAGTGAGTTATGACTGTTTTTCACATTTACAAATGTTGCAGCATCCCCATAGTCACATGATCAAAATGGGCATGTTTTTATGACGGCTGCAGTTGCACCTTTTACAGCCTTCTGACAAGCAAAGTCAACAGTAAAGCCAGATTCACTTAGCAATTGTATTACTAACATAGTAACTGCAGTGATTCACTTAACAACCGTGGCAAGAAAGATTGTAAATTTGGGCAAAACCCATTTAACAACTGTATTTTGGGTTTAAATTGTGGTTGTAAGTCGAGGAGTACTGTATATTGTTTCTATTGTGAAGAATACTGATCTGAGAAAATCTAGGCTCAGGTTGCTAGTCAATCACAAAGTTTGTTGGGAATATTGACAAAGGATTTCTCTGGGGAAGATGAACTATGGGATGACATCATGTAATCTACTACAGTTCCCTTACAGTAAGCTTTGCCAACCTGTACCCTACTGTTGCTTTTCAGACAACAAAAGTTAAATATAATTTATATGAAGTACTTTCCTTTTTCTGTTGAAAAATTCAGCATTTGGGCAAAATCATAGCTTTATAATTGATTGAACTATTCAAGTAAATCCTCCTTCATAAAAAAGCAACCATTTTTTAAAGATCTTAAATCTGCTAGCTGTTGGGCCCCTCTGAACATTATACTATGATTTCTTTATTCTTGGACTCTCCCTCATTACAATCTTCAATACATGGAAATGTGTACTTTTGGTACGGCTGTTCATAACAGTACAGTGTCGGCATCCAAAGGGAACCACCATAATAATTTCAACCATCTGTTCTACCTATGAGCATGGCCAAAATAAGAAAATAAGAAACCAAAATAAGAAAATTTGGACATCTTATAACATGGAACTCCTCAAGCAATTGGCAATATTCCTAAAATTTATACAGTTTCCAATAAGCATTTATCTCAAATTTTCCATGTAGAACTGATACAGAAACCAAATATACTCTGACCACCACAAAGAGACAACAGCCTTATAGAAATATAGAAGTATAAACAAATCAGGGGGGAAACATATTGTGAGCAAGAAAAGTGCACTCAAAGTAGCATTCAAAATAATAAAGACCATGCTGTTTTATTTGTTGTTAATTTTAAAAAAACCTAGAAACTTAATTGAGACTAATTTCATTGAATATATTATAAAGTATTGAATATTCTGGAGAAAGATCAGAACTTTGAAGACAACCCATTTCAGTATTTCATTTGCCCTTACTTTAATTGTTAGGAAAGAGATGAAACCAATCTGAATTTTTAGATATCTTCTGTAATAAGCCTTATTAAAAAAAAAAGTCCTCATTTGATTGGCGCATAGAAGGTTCTATATTTTATCCTATAATGCTATTATGCAGATAGGATTTCTAAATTAAGTCAACATAGCATCCAAAACATTTTTATTGCAACTACAAGAGCACTTTTACAGCAGCAAAGCAGACCATTTACAAATATAAAGTAATTTCAAATTGTGAAAGGTTTCTATACCTGCCTTTGGCAATCTAATGTTTTTGAGGTTTTTTATTTCACAATTAAAAAATGGCCAAGATAGTTTGAGGGCACCTAACTGAGCAAGATTCATTTTATTGGGAAGGGGTGCTACACTGCATGTGTCTTTAATAACAGTAGAATTAGAGGGCTATGAAACATAGACTTAACTTTGGAAAATGATACAAAAAGCTGAAATAAATTTTAAGGAAAATATTAATACTTATTTTTGGCATACCAAACCTTTTAATGCAAAGTAGGAACCCTAATTCTTTGTATTAAGGAATATGTCCAGGCTGAATTTTTTTAATTCACAATAACATTCTGATCCACTTTATTATTAGTTTTGCATTTAAAATTATTGAAGATGACTAAGTTTTTAGTACTCACAGGCTTACCATCTGGACCAGGTTCTCCAGGAAAGCCATGATTCCCAGGTTGTCCTGGATCACCCTAGAAATAAAGACAAAGTACAGAATAAGGTGAGACTCACAAAACATTTCTCTAATCTTTAAAAGGGATCCTTCACTGCGAACTGAAATGCTTATAGGACTGCAGTGCTTATAGGATGAAGGGAAAGTTCAATGTTTGGAGTTTTTTAGGTGGGGATTGTCTTCCCCGCATCCTAAAACATTCCTTCCTCATCCTATAAAATTATAAAATGGTTGAGACTGGAATTATTTAGGAAACTGTTTTATTTCTCTATTATGTGGAGTTATCTCATTTAAAGAAAATGTAAGAAATTTAAGAAAAATATAACATATTCTAACATATTCTTAAAACTGTAAAATTTTGGAAGTAAGCCAAAGACATTTTATGCAGGACTTGTCTTTACAATCCAACCCTTAATTTTTCCGTGGGAAACATTTTCATCAATTGCTCTTACTTTCACAGGGAGCGGCCTTATTCTTGATATTTAAGCTATTACAAACTTTCCTAACATGAATAACTAAATAAAAACTTTTGTAAGTATTATATTAAAAGGGCATAATAGTTGGCTGAGGCCTCAGAGAATTGGCCAGATTATTATTATTATTTTATATTCTGATATATATGAAAATTACAGGGGAACATTCAGCACCAAATCAAAGATGGTAAGATTTTTTTTTTAGCTGCCATGTCTTATCCAACAGTAATATGAACCAAACCCTGGGAAAGTAAAACTTAAACATGTCAAGTAAACATTACAATTGTGGGATTTTACTATATTTCTAACAAATAATATAGCAATGGACCAGTTCACTAAAAAGCCTCATTTCCAACATCAGTCTTTCCTACTACATATCACAGAATCAATAATTCCTTTCTTAGTACAGCAAAACTTTTCCCATGAGAAATCATAATCTTGATATTCCACTGATTTTTCTGCAATTTAGTCTTCTAAAGGAGGCTGCTAAATTCTGAACTGACTATTTAAGCATAAATTTGTGAAACATCTTACTTATTATTTCAACTATCTCTAGGGTAATTAATTCCACTGTAAACTCAAGTCCTACTTAGTGGCCATTAAGACTTCTATGAAGACATGGATGGTAAAAATGTGATAAAAATGGACAATTGTTGTTATTGTTAGTCATGAAGTTGTGTCCCATCTATCCTGACCCCATAGACAACATTCCTCCAGACTTTCCTGTCCTCTACCATCCCTTGGAGTTCATTTAAGCTCATGCTGACTGTTTCAGTGACTCCGCATTCTCTGCCATCCCCTTCTTCTGGGGAATGGACAATATGAAGGGCAAAATGTTCAGATTGTGGTTCTGAATGAAGTTCCTAGTACTGAAAAAGTTCATTTCTTGACAACTTGGTTAGTCTGTGGTACATTAATTCACAAACACTTTTGTTATCTCAGCCATATATGTAAAACTATATGTCTCAATGGTATAAGTAAAATACCTCCTATATTAGATCCAAACTCACTTTGTGTCCTGGAGGTCCTTGTTTTCCTGGAGGACAAATACAAGGAGGTGGTGTAGATCCTACATCGCTAGGTCCATTCTTGCACTATTAAAGAAAAAAATATATTTTCAAACACCAACTCCAATATAGTTTTTACACTTGTTCCACTAAAATCCCCAAAGATAATCAAACCGGCTTTGATGATACAATAGCAATTTCATAATCACAACACAAACTTTGCTGTAGAAATCAGAGGGCAGCTTCAGTTTCTTAGGAGATAACTTCATTATTTCTACAGATTTTCTACAAAAAAAATATAATTTAAAATCCTGGATGCCTTTCACATAATGTTGCAAGCCTCTCTTCTCCCATCTGGGACAGACAGACAATTCCGATTCTATATGAATTAGATATAGAAAAATTATGCAGAAATACAAAATGAGGCAATCACTGAGTGGCAAATCATTTTCTTTATATTCAAAAGTTCCCGGGAACTTTTGGCATTGCCTAATGAAATTTAAAAGAACAACCACCCCCTGGAGATTAGCTGCAATTCAGTGTAGACTCTATTGACTGGACCAAGGTTATATAAGGTGCACCCCTGTGTGGATGCCTTTTGGACTATAACTGCTGAAACCTGAAGGCATGTTTTTTTTCTTATCTTGAGGAAGGAGGTAATTGATTTCTATACTATATGTATTAAATAGGCACATCACAATTAAAAAATGAAGTCTCCCCCCAAACGCAATCCTTCCCACCTGTGTAATATATCCCCACCTACATAGTAACCCTCTCAGCCTGTTTCTGGGTCAGATGGAGAAATAGTTTGGATTCACCTGACAAAGAATTCTGCTATGATCTGAACAAAAAAATTATCAAGAACACTAAATCAGACTGCCAAGGGATAGTCTTCTCTGAAACAAACAATTTTTCCTTGCACTGTCTGTAAAAATAAACCTTTTAAGCGTTCACAGTAGCATCTGTATTAGAAAAAAATTAAGTACCCCTCCTTTCAGAGTGTTGCACATACGTAGAAGTGCTCAGATATTATCTGTTTATTGCAAAGAACAAAGTAAAAAGTTCACACTTTTTTAAATGTAAGGATTATCTATCAAGCATTTTTTCCTGGGCCTGTAATTAGAGAAATTTTCACTGAACCATCCCTTATGTTTTCCAAATTCTAGATATTTTCTTTTTTCGTGTATAATTGAAAGAAACCACCAAAAATTAACTGAATACTTGAATACTGCCAAAAACTGAATACTTTCTAGCACTTTATTTGCCTTAAAAGCACAATATATCTTTCTATATTGTATATGTATTTATAGTATGTATATATGCTTTTGCAAATAATATAAATATAAATTGAGTATGCATATTTTACATATAGTTATATTTCATCAATGTGAGCACTGAATATTCCTAGTAATATAAAATAGTTTAGTAATGAGTAATGGAGGATAGTTTGTAATACATCAAATAAAAATCAAGATAACATAAAAATTGAGACAAACATCAATTGAATTATTTACTTAAAGAAAAATTCCTCAGCGTGGAGGTAAAGAAATGTTTTGCAAACAATAAAATCCCACATTTCCTTCTATCCCATATTCCAAACACAAAAAACATTCCTACCTCACCTGGTAAATTACAATAAGTTTACCAGAAATGTAAGAGAGGAAAGGCAAATGTTACCTTACATTTGTACAAATGTGCATTGTTTGGCCTACCTCTCCATTCTGAAATGGAAAAAAAATGATGGAATTAAAACTTCTTTTAAAACCTGCACACACAAGCAAGCCTTTCTTTTGCATCCTTTAAAACTGCCAAAAAACACAAAACTAATTTCTGACCATGGTCTCTCTGGATCTCCAACAGCTCAGCAAAGAGATCTGTAAATACTCATCTTAGTTAGGGGCAATCACACACATTTTGGGAGGGGAAAAATCATCCCTGTGGAATTTTAGACAAGTTGTCTGATGGAGAGCAGCCTAAATTCCTAGATTATTGCTTATGTTAACATGATTTTAGCATAAGCCCAGACCCATTTTCAGAATCTCTTTCCTCGGTTTTTTCCCCCAGACTTTTTTATTCAGAAATATCCAACAGTTCTTAGTAATTTTCTATTATACTCACAACTCCAGGTATCTCACAGGCTGTTTCACGGCTGTTTTGTTCTGGGCTACAATAAATCCTTAACTTTTGGACATCAAACTGTAAAGCAGAAATTAACACATTCTTTAGACAAGTATTTCTTACAACATCTAATTAAGAGGCCTTTTACAGCCAAAAAGTTCACCATTATCTGGTCCTCCCCCATGGACAGTGACAGTGATAGAGTACACTGTTGGGGTTTCAATGGGCTTCATGGACATGGGCACAAGAACTGAGCTGATATTCCTAGTGATGACGTCCCAAGTGCTGTCCAACAAAGGCAGTTTTAAGAACTGCTTTGGATAAAGGGGAAAAAGAGGGAACAAATTAAAAAAAGTCCTAAAAAATGTATGTTTGGTGTAATAGTTAAGACTCCAGGCTAAAAACTGGGAGACTGTCAGTTCTAGTCCCACCTTAGGGAATAACCAAGCTGAGTGACCTTAGACCAGTCGCTCACTCTCAACCCTAGAAGGAGGGAACCCCTTTTGAAAAACCTTAGCCAAGAAAAATACAAGGACTTATCCAGGCTGTCTTTGAGAATCACATGATTGAATAGAAGGGGAAAATAAACATAAAAATTCATACATTTTTAGAAATAATGGGGTTGCACTTTTTTGTTTTGGGCAAACAATGCTTATTAGAAGAAGCCATTTAACAGCACATTAAAAGATGCCTTTGAAAACAGATTGACCTGATGGGACAAGCAGCTGAACCCGATTAATAGTGAGTAACCTGAAAATTACTGAACAAAAACAGGTCAATTAATACATTGTTAAAGAGTGTATTTCTGCAAATCTCTATGTTCCACCACCTCTACCACTCCCTCCCCTTTTTGCAGAAGCACTTTAGTTAATTTTCTTCGAAGTGGATTGCAAAGGGGGCTTCCAGACTTCACCTATTTTGCTGCTGAATTTTATATGTCTAATCCCAGAATGCTAGAAGGCCATAAATGAGATTGAAAGTCACACAACCCACAGGCCTTAAACTGTGTTCCCCTTCACTCACAGAAGTCACTCTTAATTTCTTTAGCCAAAGTACCTGGTTACTGTTAAGCCACCCCTAGGCATAGTAATACCCATTCTCTATCAGAAGACTGCCAACCCTCAGGAAGAGCTTTTGTAGATAGCAAGGTCTTAAATAGGCCAAAAGGGGAGGGGGAACCCAACAACCCAGCAGCAAATAGGTATTGATATTAACTTGAATAAAAGTGCCCTTCACTAAATCAAAGCCAACAATGAATGTAACTCATTCATTGCAGAGTCCATTAAATTTAACTGGCCTAATTTTAAGCTATCAGCTCAGGTTATTATACGAATGTGCATAGATTTAGTTCTGTTTCATAAAACACTGCAATCTGAACAAGCGTATACCTGCACAGTCTCTTCTTTTCCTGTATATTTTCCTATTTGAGTCACTCCACTAATATAGATTCCTGCAACAGGATGCAATGGCTTTGTTTCAGTTTCTTGATCATCTATGTACAATGTTACATCAGCTTCAGTTACTAAGAGACGAACTTGATGCCAGCCTTGATCAAACAATGTCTAGAATAGAGAACAGTAAATGTATGCATGTTTGTCTATCTATGTAGACAAACTATTCATTTTCCTATTCCTTAACTGATTTATACGCTTTTGAGACATACATTGTCATTCATATAATCTTGAAGCATTACTAATTGCAACAACTTAATATTATAGCCCAATATTTTAAAATTGCATTGTTAATATTGACTATCAATGTATTGCAGTTGTGCCAAGTGGTGCCTTTGTGGAAAACAGAATAGGCAGAGCATAACATATTCATCTTCAGAAAATGTTTGGATATCAGTTTTGGAAGAGTAGTTTGCCATTTTTTGCTAAAGGCCTTCAGGGACCATGAAATATTTAATTTGTTTGTTTATTAAATACATTTCTACCCATCATGCCATGGGGCTACCCTGGGTGGCTTACAATAGTAATAAGGGTAAAAACTTAACATCTTCCAGATGTTGCAATACTACCCCTCCCAGTATTCCAACTCAGGACAGGCAATAGTAAGGGGTGATTCAATACTATCTGGAGGATGCTGTCCATGCCCATTCAGAGGCCATCTTCCAAAAACAGAAAGACAACCTCTGAAACAGGAAAAGCAAGCTGACCTTTTGGTTCTGAAAACAGCCTCTTCAAAGCTTTATAAGACATCACCTTTTTATGACCTATCCCACAGACACTTGACTCTAGGTCCTAGTCCAATATGTTAAACCAAAGTTAAACTATGTGACCAAAATGCTGGATAAAGGCTGCTACATAAGCCTGGAATGAAGAAGACATCTATGTCATGTCAAACATCCACCAATTACAAGTGGCACTTATCTTTGTTTAGCCAGTAAACAAAATCATTCTAAAGATGGACAATATGTTCCCAACATGGAGGCAGCATTCATTTATATGCTTTAGCCCCAAACAGTTAAGGCTTTTAGAACAGTATGAATAGTTATGATTTGGGTCCAGAAATGGACATTGGGACAAAGTAAAAATAAGTTTGGGACAAAAATAAAATTTCCAATTCCCTTTCAAAAATATCTGCTCATAAATTCCAAATGACAATTACCAACGCAGTCAATACAACAGATGTTATGAATTAGCCATCTCTGACCATATCAAAGTGCTATTTAAAAACTGCAGAAAAACATGGAACATTTTCATAATAAATTGCCACTCCTGTAGTCAATCCCATTCTATTCTAGGTAGCCTCTTCTCCTCAGAATAGTCTTTGACAGAAAACCAGTCTATATTTAGCTAGTACTAAAGTATCAATTTAGCACTCTTCAGATAGGTCAAATAAACCAACAGCAATCCTAAACCAATGAGAAGTTTTAGGAAATCATTGAAGTCACCTTTGCTTTTCATAAAAATGATGACTCCCAGAGAATATCTTGTGCTTTACCTGAACCCATAATATTGCACAATATTTTCCAGAATGCAATTGCAAGCATGGGCCCAAATTTGGATCTGAAATATTGGATCTCCTGGCATTTAAATACATAATATAGTTGTACATTTTTCCAATTGACACATGATGTGCTCTTTACCTTTACACGGGGTGCAGTAAAAGTAACAACCTGACTGCCATTGACTAGGTCTGTTGTAGTAAAGGATAATGTTTTCTTTTCTCCGATTACAGTAACAGCTATTTGTGGTGTTCCATCTTGGCTTAGAATCCTCCACAAATCCCATGTTTTTTTTACTTTAAATCGCTGTGTAGATACAAATACATATGATGGAGGAAGGCCTTCTGGAAATACATTTCTGAAAAACATTTTTTTTTCAAAAATTAAAACATAAAATAATTTTAGAATTACAAAAATTCTAAAATGTATACTATAGAAATGAAAAAGCGACAAACTTTCATAAGAACTTTCAGCTCAGGAGAAAGAAGTACCTTGTCAATTCTGTAAGATCAGTCCGAGAAATGATTTCATAAGCTTTTACATTAGTGCTTGGAATCTGAATTCTTTTCTTCACCTTTTTTTTCACATCTAAACCTAAAAGAATATCAAATCCTTTTTCATCCCGAGATGCCACTGGAATTCTTGTTGGGCAAACTGATTCTATAAAGAATACACAGAACAAATCACTTGCAAATGAAGTAATAAACTAGTACATAACATTAAACAGAAAATAGGAAACCTTGTCTTGCATCAGGGTAAATAATTGCATTTTTTGGACTGCATCGCTGAGAAAGCACCTGAAACACCTTTTTAAACATGTGAAAAGTTCACTAATGATAATCATGTTCTCATGTTCCTTTTTTTTCTTAGTGATAAATTCTCTTGAACTCTTGATACTATTCTGCTGTGTTTAATATCAGTCAACATTTTAGGATAGTATCAAAATATATATTTTCATATAAGTGGCAGACACATATACCATTATTATGTGGAGTAAAGTGGACATGAAGTGTGTGTACATGTGAGTGTGTAAGCCAGCCATTTGATGTAAAATATTTTTCAATCTAGTCCAGCATCTCCCCACGCTGGATTTTACTTGCATTAGTGGTATTAAGCATAAAATTGACTTAAATTATGAGGAAGCTGCAGACAGTATTATATCAGGTACAACTTCCATATTTTTTGTATCAGGAGAGTGAAAGCACTAAAAAGAATAATTGTTGTTAACATATAGATCCAATCCTGCAAGCTATCAGCTTAATTTTCATGTGATGAAAGATATACCCTACAACTGCAATGGGATTGTTGTAGTTACAATGAGATGCTAAATCCTTACAAAAACTGCATGACCAAACTGTTATTTTAGGCTTGTTTTCAACTTATAATTCACACAAAAAAGAAACTATGATACTCCTCTTTGCTCTTTTCAATTTGTTGCTATTTCCGGGTTGGTCTGAAGGCATTATTTTGTTAATATAACTGGACAAATAAGACTGGCATCAGCTACAGACTATTAAAAACTAGGGGATGAAGTTTTCCTTCCTCCCTTTGCACAGAAAGGAGAAGACATGAGCCTGGAGTAAGCACTGGTGACTAAACATTGATCATCTTTAGATCTGAATATTACCATTGTTTGCATATTCCTTCTCTGGAGGTATTCCTAATTAAAGAAAGAGGAAACTATCAGACTATCATTTTCTCTTCCTCCAACCTTAACAAATCTTTTTAACTGCAAATATCCTTTCCTTTCTAGAACTTGGAAGATCCGCTGCAGATCCCATAATATAGATCTTCAATAAATTTAAAGACAAAATTACAATACCAACAGGTAAGTTCACCTTCATTATATGAATTGTGGCTTGATGTCTTTGCATCTCCTGAGCGTGCTTTGAGCCTGAAACTACTTTCATTCCAAAAAAGCATGATGTGCTTGTTAAAATATTCAAAGTTGGCAGACTACTGTCCAAAAAACTAAAATAATGAAAAAAGTACAATGATGGGCATTGAAGCAGAATATTAATGAGTTTTTAAAAATAATGTGCTAATATTTCTTTTTACTGTTATAAATATATAACAAATGTCCATTTAGCTGAGAGAAGGGGAAAGGAGTTGGTTTCAATAGGAGATGCAAAGGGTAGAGGTTAGAAAAATATCATTCTGGGATATTATGAAACCATTTCTCCCCTAAGATACAGCAACAGAATATTAAGGATTCAAAGATTCCTTTTTTAAAAAAAGCAAATCAAAACTGAAAGATGTTCCACAGGAAAAGCTCACAGTGCACAATGATTTATTTGTTGTGCAGAACTGTGCATGTAATAGGATACAGAATTTACGCAGCACTTCTTAACAGAATATAAACTTTCACCTTCACATTCAGCAGAATGCAAAATCAGATCTTATCATGAATGTAAAATCAGATCTAATCTATTG
The DNA here is from genome assembly GCA_004320025.1 of Laticauda laticaudata. Classification (NCBI taxonomy): domain Eukaryota; kingdom Metazoa; phylum Chordata; class Lepidosauria; order Squamata; family Elapidae; genus Laticauda; species Laticauda laticaudata. Next base: position 14,076 of record BHFT01001186.1, on the reverse strand, counting down.
TGAATTGATCAAGGGACAATTTCCGTAATCAGTTCCAATAGCCATTATTCATATAGATCTCCAACAAGTGCAAACATAATGAGTGGAAGCAATCACTTGAGAGCTAGAAATGCACATACACTATTTGTGATACAATGAATTTTAGTAAAGTATGTCAGATCTAAGAGCAATTTAAAAAAAAAATATTCTGCAGTATCAACCATCATTCAAATCCTCTAATCATGGCAATGACAGTTAAATCAGAATAATTTAAAAGAGGGATTGGGAATTCAAAGCAAGCTAGATGATAGTCAGGAAGCCTATGGCTACCATAGATGAGTTTCAGTATTAAGGACCAGTTCAATAACATCCAACAGCCTTGAAGGAACTTAGAAACATCATCATAGAGGTCCTTTCTATTATCTTTGAGAGATCATGCAGGACAAGCATAGTGGTAGAAGACCATCAGAGGGCAAAAGTTCTTCCAATTTCCAAAAATATTAACTGTAAAGATGGACTAGGTAGTATAAAAATATTTATTAATTAAATGTATTAATCAAATTTATATAGCTGCTCATCTGCAGTGTACAGCAATTGAATAATAATAAAATATATGTAATAAAGAAATAAATGAAAATGCTTGTTATCAATATTAGATCATTAAGCCGTTTCTAAATAAAGGGAAGGTATTGCTTAGCGTAACCATCTTTAGTTTATCTAGAAAAAGTCAAACCAATCTGTTCTTTTTTGATAGCATGATCAATGTAGTTAACTGTAGGAGTATGATGGACACTTATACTGTGACCTTAAGGCTTTCAAAAAGTTTTGCTATTGTATAAGGTACTAGTATCAAGTGTTTTTCAACAAGGTGAAAATGTCATATGGCATACTGCAGCATTTTATTCTAGGCAATATTCAATATATTTGAAAATGATTTAGATGTGGGTTTAGAAAATATTCTTCAGAATTGCACTGATTTATACAGATTTGCAAAAACACTGATCAGATTTGTAGAAAGTGCATAGATAGATGAAGACAATATCATGACTCAGAAGGATATTATGAGCCAGAAACCATTAATGTGAGTTTCAACATGATCTCTTCTATCTCTTTGTTCAACATGATGAGATTGGAGAAACTGCAAAGTCCTTCATTTGATTCAAAAAATCAAAGGCATGATGATAGGATTGGGGTGATCATCTCAGGCAACAAGACAGGCAAAAAGTATCTATGTGTCTTGGTGGAACACAAAATGAGAGTATAAGGCAAGAGAGTTGTGCAGCTTCAAGAAAAAGCAAATGCAGATCAAGTCTATATCAAGAGAATCAAGATAAAAAGAAGACATTATATCTCTTCTGTATTGTTCAGAAAACATGCAGTACATAAGACATCTAATAGACTTCTTAAATTGTTTGGCCAATTGCCCCTTTTCCCAGTCTCAAATAATGTAATTAACCCCACACTCACCCATACAAAACAAACCATCTTGGTTGAAAGCCTCATTAGTGGCAATCCCAACTGGATCTTTGACTCAATACAAGCAATTATAAATTGCTCCATTATCTCTAAGATATGCCCAAATTATCCCCAGTTTAAAAGCCATTGATCTATAACATGGTGTTTAGTTCTGGGCACTACAGATTTGGAATAAAAAGGAGTTTATTCCAAGGAAAGGAATCAAGACAAGGATATTAAAAGAAAAGAAAATGAGTAAGAAACCCTGGATATACAGTATGTCAGCTGGAGAAGAAAAAGACTGCAAGAAGGTGTCTTCAGAAAGCTTAGTGTGTTTTCAGAAGAGAAGAAACAATGACTTTACAATTGCAAGGCAGGACATTTTATTGGAGAGCAAGAATTCTCTAACAATAAAAACTATTCAATAAAGAAGCCAATTGCTTTAGCATGTCGTGTCCTCTCCTTTATAGCAGCTGTTTAAATAGAATCTGGATGGTCATCTCCAGTGGATGCTGGCACTGGAAAGAGGGGTGGACCAAAACCCCTTCCAACCTTTACCATTTATGATTTTATGTTTTATGAACTTTCTGGAACAAGCTTGGAAAATAAGTTCTCCCTCTACTAAGGGTTACCAGTTATTTACAATTATAGATCAGAACTCATAGAACACAACTGCATGACACACAAAAAAACTTAACAGAAACAACCACATAATAAAATTAAAATGAACTGTATCCAGATAGGAATTAATGAAACAATAAACATTGCCATTAATAAACCTCTTGTAACAATTACAGTTACACACATTTGGCAACTCTCTTTATATTTCTGGAGACTGATCCAGAGCAAAAAAGCAAAAAAAAAAAGCTCAATCTAAATTAAACATAAACATCATTTATACTGTAACATGTAAACCAATACTAGCTGAAACTTAAATGTGAATGCAAAGTTCAATACGTAATAAGACATCTTACAAACGAAATGCCACTATTACTTGTATGATATAAAGCATTTTTATTCTCAGAAGCAAAACTTTGTTTTTACATCAAAAAAGGTGAAGGGTATTGCCCCATCATTATATAAATATTTTTTTTAATATTTGACTTTGTTCATATAAATATTTTAAAACAATAGAATAAACAAGAGGATCTGTTTCCATTAATTTTTTTTAAATAAAGGAGAAAACTGGAAACAGTTTCTACATATAAACAGAATGGGACTGGCAAATTATATGCATGTTATTCATGGACTGTCTCTCAAGAATAAATCATAACAATAATAATTAAATACCATCTATATCCATATCACTTTTCAGAGGAATGTAAGCCATAACAAAAGAGTTGGAGGAAAGATTCTGCTCTAAATGGCCATCATCACAGCCCTCCAAGAAATACAAAATAGAACTTCACAATTATATCCTTTATGGTTTCTTAGAAGTATAAATGTGTTGGCAAGAAGTAGACAGTTGTATTAGCATGATAGAATATTGTACTTAAAACTAATCACTAGGGGAACCATCACTGGTGGTATTCAATTTTTTTTACTACCGGTTCTGTGGGCGTGACTTAGCGGGCATGGTGTGGCTTGGTGGGTGTGCCATGGTGGCTGTGGCAGGGGAAGGATACTGAAAAATCCCCATTCCCTCCCCACCCCATTAACCTGCTTTCCAGCTCCATTCTCCTGTGCAGGGCAACAAAGGAAGACCCAGCTGATAAGCTGGGACTTGGGAGGCAACCAGAGGTAGTATTTCCTGGATGGTTCTCCAAACTACTCAAAGTTTCCACTACCTGTTCTCCAGAACCTGTCAGAATTGTCTGAACACTACCTCTGGGGACCATTCCCTTAAGAAATAATACAGGAGAGAACAGAATTTACTTCGATCAAAATCAAATCTGATCATATGGTTCTGTAATTTCTGTTTATCTTTTTTTTAAATATATGCAAGCTGCAAATACTGAGCACCCTCCATGTTGACTTTCATATCTTAAATTTATTTCTGTACATTTGAGATTATTTTTGCCAATAGCACTGCTCCAGAATCATTTGAAAAGATGTCACATTTTCAAGGGAATCCCTAAAGACTTCTTATATGCCGTGTACAATTTCAGAAAGGGTTTCTTTCGTGAACAGAATGGAATCTTTGAGTCCCACCCAGCATGCATTGTTTTTGACAAATAGGAAAGAATAAATTTTGAATGCTAGAGAATTAGGTTTAATTTCACAATGATCCAGAACAATTGTGATATCATTTAATTCTATGAGATTAGTCACTGCAGCACTGAAGTGGATGCAGAGCCCAGAGTGCATCATAATTTGCATATCTCTACCCTAGGTTTCAGCATGCTTTCATCAGTCGGACTCTACAGCAAAAAGAATGAATAAGAGGTATGGCATGAAAGATTATGAGAATCTTTTTCATCTCCAGAAGCTCATCTAAAGGCTAGGTCACACCGGCCAATGGATGCAAAACGTATGTAAAAAGGACACAGTGGATGAGCAAATTTTCCATCATTGCCCATCCATTGTTTCCGCTCTCAAGTGCCAAATTTTGCATAAACAGAGAGGCAACAACGGAAAGGAACAGACGTGGGGAGGATGTAGCGGGATGTAAAACGGACGTTCGTAGGAGTCTAGCGGATGAAAGCAGATGAACGCCGGTGACACATCCGCAGGGCTTCAGGGAGACCATGACTGCGAGGATGGGATTTGCGTCAGGGAAGGAATGATGCAGGTGCATCACAGATGCCTACTGAGATGCCTTAGCAGATGCACAGCGGGCAAGTCGTTCAGGCGCATGGGGGAGCGATGAATTGCGGAGCTCCGCGGATATAAAGGAGGCAGCTCGCAGGCAGGTCACCATTCAGAGAAAGATCTGCTGCCAGAGACATTCTTGAGAGAACACCATGGGGAGAAAAAGAATGAAGCCTGTGCCTACTCCTATGCAGCCCTGGCCAAGAAGGACAACCCATCCCACCCCTGGCGTTGACTCTGAAGTGCTCGTGCTGCTGCTGCTGCTGCTGCTGTTCTGGTGCTCTGGTGTTGCTGCTGCTGGCTGCTTGTTCTGCTGTGCTGCTGAACTGCCTGCGTTTCTGCTGGATGCTGCCTCTGCTGTCTGCCTGCTGATCTCTCTGCCTGCTGCTGCGTGCTGGTATGGACCAGCAACCAAGGCCCTCAAAGCCTCGCTGCTGAGGCCTGAAGCCCTGCCAGAGGAGGAAGAAGCAAGCAAGGAGAAGGGGGAGAGGAACGTTACTCCATTTCTGAAGACATGAGGAGGGGTGCTGGAATGGCTGGGGAGAATGAGTTACCTTGGAGGAAGGGCACAGCTCTTATCGCACACCCAGCGGAAGCAGCGCATGGGAGACAAGAAGGCGGGTGGCCCTGTGCTTACAACTTCAGATGTCCTTGCCTGTGGTGGTGGAAGCATATGCAAACCTTTATTGGCAAGTTGCACGCTGAGAGAGATCGGGCAGGCCGCTGTCAGCTAACTGCCGGAGACCTATGACATGGCCCAGGTGCAGCTTCCTGGAGGGTAGATCCACCACCGAGGAGAGCAGCCCTCTGTAACCCCTTCCTCCAGGCAAGCCCACAGAGAACCACTCCTCTTCCAGCCAGGAGATAGCTAGTGTCCAGGGGTGTCTTTGGAGGCGCCCCAACGACGACACCTCCCCACAGGCTGCACTCCCATGCCAGGAGATGTGGGAGGTATCCCCTGTCTAGATGGAGCAAGGAAGAGGCGCCCCAAGACCAACCCACTCACCCAGCTCCCCTCCCGGAGCAGGGCAGAGAGGGCAGGACTGGAGGGGACAGAGCACATTGTCCTCTTGGAGCTCAGGGACACTCAAGGCAGGCTAGTTCCTCTCCAGCTGTCCTTTGACTTACCTTCCTCAACCGCGCCCTTCATCACGGTACGTGGGCAGCCCTTGGACATGCCCGGGCCGTACCAGGCGATGAGGAGGGATCCACAGCTCTTGCTGCCCCCCTTCCCAGGCCCAGCTTGAACCTGCTGCTACCCTTCCAGGTCTGTCCCTCACCCGCGATGTCACAGCCTTCCAAGATTTTCGCGCCCCTCGCTACTAGCCTACCCTACCAGGACTTCCAGCGAGACGCCCTTTCCAGTGCCAGACCGGCTTCCTCGTGACGCACAGACACCACAGACGCTCAGCTGACCCAGCTGCGACAGACAGCACCACTATCTCCTCCTCACTCCCAGCCAAGCTTTCGAATTGTCATCAGTGTTGGGCTCATCAGGTTTGAGGAAGGCCTCTCATCACGGGATTGAGTCTGCTTCGCGGAGTTCCTGCCACACATCTCTGTTTGTACTCTCGGGGCCAGGCCCCCAATGGTGCCTCGCCAGCGCCGTGCCTTACACATGATAGGGCATTATAAGAGTTTTGGTTATTGTTGAATTGTGGATCAATGATTAAATTGTTTTTGATAGATAAAGGGCATACGTGTGGCAGCTGGGAGGTGGACATAACAATCCCAACTTGCTTGGCACTTGGAGGCTTTATTATCCCACGGCTATCCTTACCATCCACGCTATCATCCACAGCGTCATTACCATTCCCAGCTATCCATCCCACAGTATCCTTACCCATCCCATTAGATTGCGAAAGGTTACCTTTTTTCAAGTTTTCCCCACTTTATTTAGTAAAAAATGACCAGTGTTGTGAGCAAGTTACCTTTTTATAGCAAACTGTATGGCTTTATTAAAAGCAAATCACCAGTAAGTGGCTTTAAGCAAAGATAAGGTGAGCGGGGTAACACTCGTCTCTGGCACTCTTTTCAGGTCCTCTGAGGCGTGCTGGTTTCTCAGTGAAGCTCTGGGCTGTGGCCTTGCACATTCCGGTGTCTTCCGTTTAGTCCTTGCTCCTTCCGGCTCCTGTCCCTGTGCTTGTTGGTGGTTCCAGCCTCGGTTCTGCAACTGTGGTAGCGGGGTGCGCATGGGTATTGTGCAGGATGCAGCCAAGCTTCCACGATGCTCTCACGTCCGGTGGCAATGCTGCTGGTGTGAGACAGTGACTGGACCTGTTGGCCAGGCTGGCCAGGCGTTCTCCAACCACCCATTCTTGCCCTGCGACCGCCTCATTGAGTTGAGATCCTCTCTTCAGGTGTGAGGTATCTGGAACCTTAGGCGCTCATTTGGTAGGTTCTGAGGGGAAGGCGTCATCACACGTGAAGTAGGGAATTTGTTGTTGTCTTGGTTTAGGGGGTTGGATTGGGACATGTGAGGTTGTGTTCAGCTCCTTGAGGTCACTGGTTGTTGTATTCTGGGCTCTGAAGCTGACCATTGCCTGAAGCATCGATGTACTGAACTTGTAGTCAGCATGACTGGCGTAAAGAGGCATGGTGCTGAGAGCCCTTGTGGTTGAATAAGTGGACCCTGACTTTGGCTGGACGTGCGGCCACGTGCTTCATCTAGCTCCAGCCGTGTGGGGACGTTCACTGCATCCACTGCTCTGTACTTTTCCTCAGCCTTCTTCAGGTGGTGGGGACTGGAGCGAGATCCTCAGGTATTCTTCGGATGATGCGCTGCCCACTTTTGCCACTGCTTGATGGTGTTGTGTGGCACCCTCCGGCTATGCTGTTTTTGTAGTGTTCCGACGGCAGGTGGTGCGAGTTAGTTGCCACCTTCAGTCCAGGGTCCAGGCTGGGACGAGTGGTGTTTGCTTGGTGCAACCTGGGTCTCAAACGCTCCCACTTTCGTCAAACATGGCTGGTGCCATCCTCATGAAGTGCTGGAAATGCATGAGTGTCTTCTTCCTCAGGCGTCCACCATCAGCTTGTCATACGAGTCCAATAATCCATTCTTCTCGATCCATCGTCGGACCAGACAGTTCCTTGGATCGTCTCCTTCTTCCTCGTTTGCCACGTAAAAAAGATGACAACAGTCCTGGAGAGGGCTCTGGTTTCTGGTGTTGATTGACTGGCAGCTACAAAGGGAGTGTGCGATGATCCATGGTGGAGATTCAATGGATGATGTGGAAGAGCAGCAAGCTAGGAAGAGGTCTGCACACCAGGGCTGCTGACTGAGTAATGAGTCCCAGGTGATTTCCTTGCCCCATTCTTTGATGGAATATCGGTTTTCGGGCTTAGGTGTCCTTCTGCATCCTCTAGACCATCCTCCAGGACATCCTAAATATCGACGATTACAGTCCTCTAATACAAACTTTTTTCCGTTTTAAATGCTTTATGTCCGAGGTGCATTCCCACTTTTCATCCTTTCTAATGTCCGTGGCTACACGCTCCTGTGTGGATGTTCCTGTACCTTTCGGCTTCCCTCCCTTTCCGCTTTCCGGCTGCAGCGGCATGTGGTTGCGCGGATGGCCAGGAGGATGCCGAGAGGAAAACATCGACGTGTAACGCGAATGAACAACAGACCGTCAAAACGTATTGTTGGCCGTATGTGTGGCGCGGATGTTAGATCGCTTACAACGGCGAAAAAGCGTTCATCTGCTCAAAACAGCTTTGTGGCAGCTTCCAAAACTTTTTGAGCGGATGAAATAGCAGTAGATGGATGTTTTACGGATAGAGCGTATGAAAGACGTACGCAGTGAATACACAACGGATGCATCGCATTTTCCAACGGATGGCAAAGTTTTTGTCCGTTTTACATCCTCTTTGCATCCGTTGGTTCAGTGTGACAGGGGCTTAAGATCACAGCACCTTCCCAGTTATCTTCTCAGATTAAGATAACCCATTCTTTGTTGGTATTCAGTTCAGTATTTAAGACCATTCTTTTCTGCAGATCCTTTGGGAAGAAGAATGGCTGACAGCACCTATTTGAAACTACTCTACCCCATATGGTGTTGTTTAACTACAGTTTATCATTGTGGCTTCATGCATAATTTTATTCCTGTAGGGCAGGGGTGTCAAACTGGTGGCTCACAGGTTGAATGCATCATGCATAGACCATGCCCACCCCAGCTCTGCAAATGGGAAAAACATCACAAAATGTCATGTAATGGCAACATGACATGGCAAGTTTGACACCCGTGTAATAGGGATATAAGGTAGCTGTAATCTATATAGCAGGCATACAAATGACTGTATAACTGGGTTTTAAAAAACATGGAAAATATAATTTGGGAATTGCTGTTTATTTTTTTGAAAAAAATCACAAGCCAAGTAGTGCAATTAGCTTCCATCAGGCTTAATCCGTTGACATATCTTTCCAAAGCTACTGAAGAAGCAAAATAGTTGTCAAAGGATAACTGAATCTCTGCTTATATCACTGGGATGCCACAGCACTGGTCCTCCAGAGAAGATATCACTGTATTCCTCTTCAGGAGTGACTTTGGAGAAATAAAACAAGTTCCTTCCTTTGAAGGAATCAAAAGGGAGTCACATCCTTTTGCCCTCTTCCTTTTATTGCAACATCCACTTTTCTCTCTCAATCCTTCTCCTGGTGAGCAGGCCAACATCTGATGAATTCTATACATACTTACATTGGCAAATCAAAGATATCAACATTACTCAACATGGCAACAATCTTGGCTGCTGCCTAAGCAGGTAGACAGACGATGACCCAAAGGTTTGATTACAAGTAATCCTCAACTTACAACCATCATTTAGTGACCATTTGAACTTACAATGACACAAAAAAAATGACATGGCTATTTTACAGACTTATGACTGTTGCAACATCCCCATGGTCATATGACCAAAATTCAGCCACTTGGCAACTGATTCATATTTATGACTGTTGCAGTGTCCTGGAATCATGTGATCACCTTTTGCAACCTTCTGACAAGCAAAGTCAATAGTGAAGCCAGATTCATTTAACAACTGTATTACTAACTTAGCAACTGCAGTGATTCACTCAACAAGAAAAGTCATGAAATGGAGTAGAAGTCACTTAACAACTGTCTCACAATTTTGGGCTCAATTATGGTCATAAGTGGAGGATTACCTGGATTGTTAATTCATTGCTTTAAGAAATGGTGATATTTGACACAGCTCACACTGGATGCTCTTGATACTTATATGCCAGCTAACCCAATTTCATGTTGCTATATTCAATAGATACATCACTGCAGCTGAACATGATGATTGCTTTTTTATTGATTTGCAATATATATGTTGTTGTTTGCTGAAAAACTGAAATCAACATTTATGTCACTGAAATACCAGGCTGTTTTAGTATAACTTAAAGAGACCAGTCCCCATTAGATATCTCCTGTCACCCCACCTTAGCATAATTCTTAAAACATTATATTATCACGTAATAAAACCTCACACATTTAAAAAAGAAGTGCTCCACAAAGAATGATTAATATTTACCTTCACAGAGTTTCTGCTTTATCACTTCCCTTATTCTGGATATTGCCATATAATCTTCAACATGGAACACATATGTGGAAGAGGGTTTGTTGGCAATTGCTTTCAGTTCATCCTCTTCAGTTTCAGAACCAACGCCAATGGCAAGCAGTGTGATCTTGTTTCTCCTGGCTTCAGCAGCCACCTCTTTGACTTCATCTTGGGACTTACCATCAGTCAGAACAATTGCAATCCTTGTTAGGAATCTTTCGGATTTAGCAAATAGATGGTCCATTGCAAACTGAATGGCTTTGCCTGTTCTTGTATTTCCACCCAAATACTGTACATATGCCATTTCTCTGATTAGATTCTCATTGGAATCATAAAAACCCAGAGGAATTTCAAGTACAGGATAATCACTGTACTGTACTACTCCAACCTGAATAAATTTTGGTCCTATGTTAAAGTTACTTGTAATATTGAACAGCCATCTTTTGATTATTTCAAAGTTTTCTGGGCCAACGCTGTAGGAGCCATCCAAGATGAAAACTAAATCTGCTGGGGCTGTTCGGCAACCTAAAACAAATAGAGAGAAAAATGTTTTACTTGTATCTTTATCATCATAATCCAAGATAGTTAGCATCCTTTAGACTATAAATGAGGATGGAAACCTCGTCAAATGTAACTACATTTATTTCTCAATAAAAATATATTGGGTGTTTTTTTTAATCTCTTGTCTAAACAAAATAAGCTACAACCTAACCAAGTTAGTTAAACACAAGTGACTTGAAGACTTAGTCATTTCAATCCCTATTGTGAATTTCAGGTAGTCAGTTTTAAAATGTGATAAAAATGGCAGAAACCTGTACTCTATTCTCAACTTTTTTTGTGTAGAATGGCCTCAGTACACTGTGTCAACTTTTAAACCAATTTACAGTAAATATGGGATTAGAAGAAGAATCCCAATACTAGTAAAATAAATAGAAAGGAATTTATAATTCATTATTTTTGCACTTCATATATAAGAGTACAGTTTTAAATGATGTTTAAGGGCTCAGTGTTTGGAGAAAAGCTCAATACGTTGATTTCTATAGCTATAGTCATATTCTACACACCAGGCATAAATTGTTTTATTTTCTCTTAGAAAACGGAGATATTTTTGCTAGATTTATTCGTAAACTAAACTCGTGGAATCATGTTTTATCCATGTTTTAAACTTTTCCTGAAAAATTATTTTAAAAGATAGGGACTTAAATAGTAATGCTTAAATTAACAAGGATGTGAATGCTTAAGGGGCAAAGATTGTTGAGAGAGGAAAAATATGAAGATAGAAATGGAATGAACTGGTTAGGCCTGAACCCAGGTTTCCTTCCATTCTGTAGTATTTTATTGTAGCTTTAATTCACCTATATCACTCACTAGCTCGATCCCTGTGCTTCACTATGAAACTATGTAGCCAGGCTTAGTTTTGGGGGAGGAAAATAAGGGGGGGGATTCTTCCTCTGCCTACCAGCATCCATAGGTATTCATCTGGTTAGTGTCCTCTCAGTGTGTGAGAGAGTTGAGGGTTGTTTGGAAACTGAAACAGTATTTGTTCTGTGAGCAAGAGGGAGACAGCAAGGAGCCTGGGTACGGCTTAGCTCAACTATTCTGTACTGAAGCTGCTTGCTGCTGTGAAACTAAATCTGAAACTGAAACTCTGCTTGTGTTTTGCATTTAGAACAGATTTCTTTCCAGGTGGGGAGGGGGAGTAGTACTCCTTAGCATTAGAGCATGTTAATAATAATATAGGAAATACTAATGCTCTGATGGTCATTTCGAAAAATCCTTTCTTAGTGGGCACTTAGAAGCAGGGGTGGGATTCTACCAGTTTGCACCTATTTGCTAGAACCAGTTGTTAACATTCTAAGCAGTTCGGAGAACTGGTTGTTGGAAGAAATTACTGGCTTAATCCTGTAAGGAAGGCAGGAAGGAAACATTCTGGTGTTGCTTACAGAAACTGCCNTGACTATTCAAAGTTACAATGGCACTGAAAAAAGTGACTTATGACCATTTTTCACACTTACGACTGTTGCAACATCCCCACAGTCATGAGAGGCCAGGCAAGGAGATGCGTGCCTCAATGTGTTATTGAGTTGGCCACACTCAGCCCATAACATGACCACCAAGCCATGTCCACCCAGTCACATGACCACCAAGCCACACCCACCACCTAAGCCATACCCACAGAACCGGCTGTTAAAAAATTTGAATTCCACCCCTGCCTAGAAGCCAAGAGGAAGATATGTGCCAAATTTCACGTTTGTAGGCTTTACGGTTCTAGAGTTTTTGTGATGATACGTGAGTGGAATTTCAATTTTATATATATAGATTTGCAGCTTCACATTATGTAACCAATTGGAATAGCTTACTATGCATGAAAGACTATTGGCTTAGAGATAACTAATATGGTATGTTCCTGTAGCTCACCTAATCATAATTTTTTCAGGAGACTTGATATTCCTAGTGAATCAAATAGAAAAAGACAGAGCAGACTTGAAAGTTTTCTAGTTTTAATCAAAATACCAATGAGATCATTCAGAAATATACAATTCTAGAGGCTTCTCTTTCACTTCAGACTGTTTCAAACATTATAATGAGACAACTGCAAAAACTGAAAGTTTCTATATTTTATTAAGTATTTCTGGTAAGCAAAACTCTTACTTGCTCTTGTATCACCACCTTCAGCCAATATACAACCATGTAGTAAGAACATTAATACTGTCTGAAGAAATGTTATGTTCTTTGCCATGTATACAGTATTTTGTGTCCTTCAAATCCTAAAACAGACTGGGGAAAATACAAAATATTTTAAAACAGGATTACAACAATATTAAAACAATGACATAAAAAATAGGAAAGCAATATATATAAATGGTTATAGCTTCCTGTAAGATTAATCAGTGTAACAGATTGGTTCAGCTAATTGTATTATATAACTAAATTAACTCCAATTAGTTAGGACTTACAATAAACCAAAAATACTAGTTTTTAATCTGAGGAGACTTAATCAAAAGAAAGTAATGTCAACAGAGTACTCTACCACTCAGTGCCATAACAGTCAAAACTTCAACACAGTAAGACCTCCATGTATACTACTATATTGGTGACTTGCATTGAGGCCACTTGCCAAAATTCCCATGTATGTCAGACATTTAGTGACCACACAATGAACTGCATGGAATAAAAGCCTAGATATATACAAGGAACTGTGGAACTATTGTACATTCTTCCTGTGTTAAATACTTATTATTAGAAATCAATACCACAAAGGCCGGCATTCTAAAACTTAAAATAGACCAGAATACAAAAATTGCCTCGGGTATACAGAAATATGTGCACATTTTATCCTATTGTGTAATAGAATTTCTACATGAGATAAAATCGTATGAAAAATCCGGTAGAGATTGAGCTCCAAGACATTATTTCAACAAACTGGTATCTTCTAGAAATTTTGGATTTAAGTTCATATAAGTGCAGGATAAGTAGGAAGGCTAACCTGACTGAGTCCCACAAAGAATGTAAAAAATATGCAATTCACCAAAACCAGACTTCCATTGACTAGTTCAAAAAATTAGATAAATCTGATCAAATAATTTTAGTATTTCAAGACAAAACAAGCTGCGATATAAATCCAATTTACAGTAGAGGTGTGCAGAACTTTTCAAATTAGGAATAGTTCTTTGAAATCTGAAATTGTTTTATTGACTATTCCAGAACTGCTTTAAATACAAAAGTTCTTTTCTAGCTCAAAACTGATGAGGTTTGAGCTTGAAATATCTTTGAATAATTTGAAACTAATGTTATGAATTCAAAATATTTTGTATATCTACATTTATATGCAGATGCCAGGTGCAAAGAATCAGGACCATCCCCATAGATTGGAGAATAAACTATTTATTGAAGCCTATACACAAGAATCGGGTCAACATAACAGCATTAAATTGGTGCTAGATAAGGGTCAAAAGAATTCAAGGGGGAGTTGGATATCTTGTAGCAATGCAAAAACTCTAAACTGATAATACAACTAGACAAAAGAACAGTTTTTCCCAAATGCCATCACTTTGCTAAACAAATAATTCCCACAACACTGTCCAACTATTTACAAAGTCTGCATAACTATTACTATTAATCTTCTCATCACTTCTTATCACCCATCCCCTTCCACTTGGGACTGTATGACTGTAAACGCCCGGTCCCACTGCACTTACGGATGCAAAGAGGATGTACAACGTTAAAAAAAGCTTGCCATCTGTTGGAAAACATTATGCATCCGTTGTGTACTCATTGCATACATGTTTCATACGCTCTATCCGTCGAGCATCCATCCACTGCAATTTCATC
>BHFT01001184.1:13531-35666 GCA_004320025.1 Laticauda laticaudata | reverse complement strand
GGCTTTGGCATCAGTTATCACTTGTGAAGGCCTAAGTTCTCTTTCCCATCATCCACGCATATGGTCCTTTCTGCGTGGAGCCACCAATTTACGTCCTCCAGCGGTGCACTGTTATCCCTCCTGGGACCTTAACAAGGTCCTTGTTGCACTCACTAAGGGCCTTTTCGAACCTTTGAAAATGTCAAGCCTTCAATTTCTGACGTACAAAGTAGTTTTCCTTGTAGTGATCACCTCTGCTCGTCGGAGATCGCAGCCTTGTCTATCAGACAAGATCTCTGTGTGTTCCATGCTGATCGGGTGGTCCTTCGTCCTGATCCCATATTTATACCCAAAATCAATTCGGCCTTTCATAGGGCGCAAGAACTTATCCTTCCAAATTTTTGGAAATTTTTCCAAATTTTTGTCCCAGACCATCACAAGGGATGGAAAGACAATGAATGGCATAGGCTGGATGTGAGGCATGTACTGCGAATTTATATCAATCGTACAGCAGCTTTCAGGAAATCGGAGGTCTCACCGTCTATGATAGGCGGTTGGTTATGGGCTGCAATAGCAAACACGTATCAAGCTCAATCCCTGCAGGTGCCTAGGGGCATAACAGCTCATTCAACAAGGAGCACCGCAACATCGGCAGTATGGGCCACGCAGGCACCGATAACTGAAATTTGTCGAGCAGCAACTTGGGCTTCCCCATCGCCATTCATGAGACATTATAAAATTGATGTATTTGCCTCCACTGAGGCTTCCTTTGGCAAGAGTTCTGCAACAGGTATACAAGGACCAGGAGGAGATTCCACACCAGATGGGTTCCCTCCCTTAGGACAGGACAGGCTTTGGTATGTCCCACTACTGGATGCTCTGAACAGCTCAGAGGAGAAAGGGCATCAGTACTTACCTGACACGCCCATTCTCTTTGAGCTGTGAAGAGCATCCAGCCCCACCCTTTTCCGTCTGGTGGGGTCCTGTTTCGCCCAATGAATGTTTAGGGCATGAGGATGAGGGCGTTTATTTCTCTCGTCTTCGCCAAAACTGGGGAATGCTAAGGAGGAGTGTTCCACAAATCAAGCTCAGCCTATGAATGCAGAGACTGAAGTACCTCCCACTACTGGATGCTCTTCACAGCTCAAAGAGAATGGGCTTGTCAGGTAAGTACCAACGCCCTTTTACCACAGAGGGTGATTATGGATACATGTAGCTTTTATTCTGTGATTGCTATGCATTGTATTCTTCCTGTTTTGCTCTTCTGTTTTATTTTCATCCCAAAAGCAAGAGGGAAATAACATAATCACTCCATAATGTCTTTTTCCGAACAGTTCAAAGAACCTCCCATTTAAAATTTGCAATATTTTATTTACTAGAATTCTCCCTCTTAGAAGACTTGGTCTATCTTTTAGCATAGGGAGGCAGCTGCCTTAAGAATTAAATATAGAGAAATCACAGATGTAAAGAACCAGATCTTATCCTGGGTTTCTATGATACCCAGCATTAAGTAAGAGACAGTGGTTGCCTGGTGGAGGGCTTTTTTCTCTCAGGAAAGTTGGTTGACCTACTCTGATGGCCCTCATTTGTAGCTCTGAACAGCCTTCAGGGCAGCTTTCAACTTGGTAGTAAGAATTTTCTATGTGATGAAAGGGGACATTATTCAATACATATGTGGAACTGAATGATTATTTCAATACTTGAAAATACACACACACACACACACACACACACGTACATCTTTTAGGAAGAAATGGATGGTTGTTAATTGTAGGAAATCTATTAAAATGCAGTAATGGTACACAAATTGCTATACACCCAAAAGGAGTGATTTGCGGTTGTGTTCCCTTTGGGATTACAGCAATTCTCCATGCTGCAGTGAGAGCCCAGGATGGGTAGATTCCTTCTTATGATGTCATTAAGCTGAGTCTGTACTTATATATAAAAAGCCAGCCCCCAGTAGAATCCCCAGCTTTGACTCAGCTTCTTTAAGTCACAAGCTGTGTCTCTGAAAACATTAGCATTTTATTCAGTGATTTTTACAGAAGCTACCCTTGCTTCAGTCAGCTCCCAGAGATCTGGGCAGCTGCAACTTCAGAAGAGCGGGGCTCCGTTCTCCTGCAACATTGGGATAAACTTTTTCCCAAGCACTGCTAGGCAAGCAGGGAAGTGTCTGAGATCTTCCCCATAGCCGCAGTTTGTCCGATTGTAAAACTGATCAGCAAACTGATAACAGGGCCAGCCAGCTGATCGTGTGGGAGGCGATCTCTTCCTTCTCTGGCTGATCTGATCGCTCGGGGCTTGCAATAGCCTAAGGAGTGAAATTCACTTCTTGGAGCCATCAACCAGCAGCGGCCATCTTTAAGTGCAGTCTCTTCAGACACGAGGTGAGCGGCCATTTTAAAAGGCCTGGTGGCCATTTTCAGGGCTCCAAAGACCCAATTCCACCTTCTGCCATCCTTAAGGACTTTTGAGAGCCATTCTCTCAACACTGCTCAGAGGGAAGTGGCTACAAAAATAAGAGCTAAGGCTCTAGCCCCTATGAAGACAACTCAGGCTGAGTTGAAGGCAGAGAAACGCAGACATGCGGCTCTAGAGAGACAGTTTAACAAGACTATTCAACAAATGAGAGGGCAACTGCAACAGGTTTCCCAGCCAGCCGAACATCAGGGTTTCCAGAGTGTTTTCAGAGAAGCTCTCCCGCAGGACGAGGAAGTTGTTCTGCACTTTGACCCCCTCCCCCGATTGCTGATCCCCCATGAGCATTTAGGAACAACCTCAGGAATATTCACAGTCTGCCATATTGCAGACGAATTCGGTCCGCTATGCCAGAGCTTCCCTCCAATTGCAGGCCCCAGAATCAGCCGAAGCCTCTTTCACCCCTCAGGAACGCCTTCGCCCTGTGTATAATGACTCAGGAGGATCCAAACTGTTGTTCCTTAGCCATACAACAGGGATTCTGAGGTTTTCAACAGAGGTTCTAGTGTGGCCTGCCGAAGAATCAGCCCTTCTCCCTTCTCGCGGTCGTATGGCTTCGCTTACGCTCCCAGACGAGATGTTTCACCGAGACCCAGAACGCTCAGGGTCATCTCATA
Organism: Laticauda laticaudata; assembly: GCA_004320025.1. NCBI lineage: Eukaryota > Metazoa > Chordata > Lepidosauria > Squamata > Elapidae > Laticauda > Laticauda laticaudata. The sequence continues at coordinate 32,592 of BHFT01001184.1, read as the reverse complement.
GGACAGGAGATGGTGAGAGTATGAAGGGAGAGTGGCCTCCCCATCTGAAACACAGTGCTCCTCCTCGTTCAGAGCGCGAAGAAGGGCAAAAATCTGTTATTGGCAATCTTTCAGAAGGAAGAAGCACTCTCATATCCATTGATTCAATGTCCTTCCTGCGCTATTTAGTTTTAAATAACCAGCGCCTTCTTTAAACCCCTACTTTAGCCTAAGGCCGCTGGTGTCACTGCCAAGCTGTCTACCTGATGGAAAGCTAGCTACCCGAACTACAAGGGGAATCCACCTCCGGAGAAGGAGTACTCGCTTCTTCTCTCTAAGCCATCGGTAGTACACTCACGAGTTGTTTTGCCTTTTCTCCTCTTTTGTCTTCTCGTACATGGTATATGGAACAGTGAGCTCCTCTTGGCAGGTTCCCTCGTCCATCTCATCTCTTGGAAAGTGCGGTTCTGACAATAACTACTATCTCTTAACTCATTACTAACGCCCTTCAGTGCCTCAGGTCACTCTGGTTGTGGCTATCATTTCTCCTCTCTGGTACTCACTGAGCCAAGAGGATGTCCTAACCAGATGACAAGTCGTTCCAAACAGTACCTGAAGCGCGACCACCAAACAGCTGCTTCAACCGCTGCATATCTTATTTTCTCACGAGGGCATCTCTATGATGGCTGCACCAATTGCAAGACTCGTATGTCCTGCCTCTGACCTCGGTCTCATCAGGACCTTAAACAAAATTATAGCAGAGGGAATCTACATGCAGATGCCCACCTCAATTTCTGCCAAATTTGCATCTTTGGTGCAGCAAGAAGGCTTCTGTGGCTCTGAAATTGGGCAAGTGGAGTAACACTCGCAAATGAAAGCTGGCCCTTGCCCCTGCACAGGAGACAAGCTTTTCAGCGAGGCTCTAGAGCCATATCCATTGAGACCAGAGTATAAACTGTAAAATTCTTTCCTGCTTCGGGGAAAAAAGCTGACTATTGCCCAGCTCCTTAGTCTGCCACTGTTGCCTTTCAGGCGCGGAGTCCACCTCCTGCTTCTTTGGCCACAGAGGGCGTTATCTCAGCACCAACAGACCGAAACGTCAAAGAACCACCTGAGCAGCAACAACCTTCCTGCTGGTAAACGGCCCTTTCAGGGGGGGGTTTCTGTGCCTCCAACGCTCAAAGTTAATCGCGTCTCAACATCACCATGGAGGTTGCTATTGCTTCTGGCCCCAATGGGTGAGTCAATCACAGATGCCTGGGTGCTCAAACACTGTAGGTCAGGGCTTACATATTGGAATTTCTATTCGTCACATCTGCTTCTCCAGAAATGTTTTGATTTGTCCTGTTTCATGGGACACTTCAAAGAGATCCTCTTAAGAATTTGGTCTCATCAACACCTACTCAACCATAAGGGCTATTCAACCAGTTCCCACTTACAATGGGGAATGGATTTTACTCTCGTCTTTTTGTTGTTCCCAAAGCCTCAGGGGGTGTGCGAGCCATCCTTGCGCTAAAATTTCTTCTATGTCAAAATACAGGCGATTTTAAATGCGAGACACTGGCATTCTATCTTTAGAAGAGTCGGTGAGGGCGACCTCTCTCTCTTCATTGACTCATGGAGGCTTACTCCACATCCGCTCTCTGACCTCTATCATGCGCCAGTTTCCCGTTTCTGTCTAAGAATGCCCACTTCCAGTATCGTGATCCCTTCTCCTTCGGTTTCCTCTATGTTCATTCGGTCTCAGGGTCTTCAAAAGGTTTCTAGCAAATTGGTGGCTTCACTCCGTTCTTGTTACAGTGAGGATCCAATGCGACTTGGACGACATGTTGCTAACTGTCCCTCCTCCATCCACTCAGCCCATCGGGACATACAATTTACCCTGTCTTTGCCTCCAAAGCCTGGGTTTTCCATCGAAACACTAAGATTTTAGAGCTCATCTGTCACCTTCTTTCTCTGATTCGATCAAAGTCTTCGTTGCAGGTCATCGACATGATTTCGATCAGTTATGTCTCAGGTCCTGTTCTCATGACATGAATGCCTCAGGTCATCGCAATTCAACAACAACAGACTGTTCGCTGTCACTGCTGTCCAAACTACTGGGAAGTGTCTCATGTATCGCACTGTCCGTGGGCACGGCTTCATTCCGATTGCTCCAATGGTTCCTGCTCAATGGGCAGGAACCAGCCACCCATCAATCAAGCTTGTACTCTCTCAACAGGGCCTGGCGGTCCCTCAATTGGAAGCTCTCCCGCGTCCTCTGGAAGGGGTTTCCAATTCAAGTAACCAGACAGGCTAGTCATCACGACAGATGCCAGCCTTCTGGGTTGGGGTTCCCATATGGAGGAGGGTCAGATTAGCTCAGGGGTTTGGTCCAGATCAAGACAGCACCCATTCCATAAATTGGTTAGAGCTCAGAGCTATCTCTCTGGCTCTCAAGCATTTCAGAGCCTCGGTGACCGGCCCCAATGTTCTCTCGTGTTGACAGACAATATGGCCACAAAGGCACACGTCAACAGGAGGGAATGAGATCAGGCACTTATGAGGAGGCAGAACGTTTGGAGTTATGTGCAGAGAAACACCTGCTGTCATCTCAGCGGGTCCATTTCTGGAGTCGACAGTTCCCAAGCACAACTGCTGAGCAGGAGTTTAGTCGACCAGGCAGAAATGGTCCATTCCTCGTCCCTATTCAGGGATCTTCCCTCAGATTCGGACTCTGGAGGTGGATCTGTTCTCCACTCCTCTCAAAATGCCGCAAAGTCAACAGATTCTTCCACCGAGGTTTCCTTGCCAGGGAGCGGAGGGGACCAATGCTCTTCATTGCAAATGGCCCGAGGGTCTCCTCTACACCTTTTCCCTGCTTCCCATCATTCCAGCAGTCATACGGAAGCTGTTGGTGGAACAAGTGGAGTTAATTCTCCTGGCACCACTATTGGCTAAGGAGGCCCTGGTTGTGGACCTAGTCAACCTGTCCTGTAGCTTCCCCTTGGAGGATCCGGCCCATTTCATCTCACTGCAACCAAGGGGCCCTGATACATCCAGAGCCCCAGTGCTGCAAGCTGACCATGGTGGTGCTTGAGTGGCAGCAGCTAAGGGAGACTAATCTCCCAGAGGGGTTATCCTCACCATCCAGGCATCTCACAAACCTTCTATGAGGCGCCTCTATGATGCCACCTGGAGGGTTTCTCCCAAATGGTGCCTCAAGGAGGGTCTCTCTCCTTCCTCAGCCCCAGTTGGCAGAGATTCTTGGATTCCTTCAGGATGGCTTGGAGAAAGGTTTAGCCCCCAATACTTACTTCACCAGGTAGCGAGCTCTCTCCTCAGTTCTTCATGGGGGTTTTGCTTCTTTCCTTGTCCCATCCCCCTTGGTCAGGAGATTTTTGAAAGGTGCTCCAACCTACCACCTCCTGTGGTGCACAGGTATCCTTCATCGGGACCTTCACTTGGTTCTTAATGCCCTTACAAAGCCCCCCTTTGAACCCCTTAGAACAGTGTCTCTCCAATCCCTAACTCTAAAGGTAATTTTCCTCGCTTCTATCACTTTGGCCAGAAGGGTATCAGAACTGGCCGCCCTTTCTATCAGGCAGGATCTTTGCATCTTTCACAATGATACGGTTGTTCTCTGTCCGGACCCCTCCTTTATCCCAAAGGTTAACACTTGGTTCCACCGGTCCCAAGACATTGTGTTACCTGACTTCTGTCCCCTTCCACACCATGACTTAGAGCGCAAGTGGCATACTTTAGATGTCAGAAGGGCACTTAGAATTTACATCAAGGACATTCCCCCTTTTAGAAAGACAGAAGCATGTTTGTTTCCTTTTTACCTTCTCACTTGGAGAGCAAGGCCTCCTCCCCTACTATTAGCAGGTGGGTCAGGACGTGCATCGCACAAGCCTACAAAGTGGTGGCTCTTCAGGTACCCCGTGGTCTGACAACGCACTCTATCAGAAGTGCGGTCACTTCAGCCTCCGGGGCCACCCAGGTATCTTTGGAAAGAGGTTTGCAGAGCGGCCACATGGACATCCCCGTCTCCCTTCATCAGACACTACTGTCTGGATTCCTTTCCCTCGGCAATGGCGGCCTTCGGCAGACAGGTTCTTCAGCGAGTGGTTCCACCGTTGGAGTGATTGGCCAGATGAGGACCCGCCTGTGGACATGCAAGCTTTGGTATGTTCCATCCTGGGCTCTCATTGCAGCATGAAGGAGAATGGACATTGGTAAATTTACCTGTGAACGCCCTTTCCCTTTCTATCTGTGCTGCGAGAGAGCCCAGCCCCTCCCTTGGTTCGTCCAGAGATGGTAAGGCATGTTAATGTGTTGGATTGTTTGCTTTCAGAGACACTTCTTCAGTCTGTCAAGTATCTTCGCCAAAGCTGGGGATTCTCTCGGGGGCTGGCTTTTTATATATACAAATACAGACTCACCTTAATGATGTCATAAGAAGGAGTCTACCCATCCTGGGCTCTCTCACAGCATAGATAGAAAAGGCATTCACAGGTAAATTTACCAATGCCCATTTTACATTCATTTTCTTTGGGAAGACTTGCTGAACTGAAGATGTTTAGAAAAAAATGGGATAAATATATACAGTAGTATTAGCAATACTGTATACTGTGGTTTCAAAACAAATCAGAATTAGGAAAGGAAAGGAGAAAGGGAAACGAAGGGAAGGGAGAAAGGAAAAGAGGAAGGAGGAAAGAAAGAAAGAAAAAGAGAGAAAGAAAAAGCAAAAAAGTAAAGTAAAGTTCTGGAAAATTGCATGTATGACAATCAGAACAATTGCAAAACATTTGGCCATACTGCTGCTCTTGGTCCATTATTGAAAAACAAATTACAGTATTCAGATGTGAGCAAATAGTGCATCTCAGCAATTCACTGCTGTACATCAACTGTCAATCACTTTTACAATAATTCTTTCAGCCAGCTCCATCACCCCCAAATAAAATATGTGTCCATTGGTAGGTTCCAAATGCAAGGAATATTTCAAAAATTCTGGGAAGACTCACTGGTTTGCATGTATGCCTTTTGAATTTCATACCAACACTTTGGAGAACAACATGAATGGACACTACACATTTTTATGATGGCAGAAATGGGTGACAAGGATACTTGTTCTTTGATAGTAATAACATCTGAAGAACTAGTACATAGGAGATCTAGTTTTTTGTGGGCCTTTGCCTTCTTCCAAAGGTTTTGTTTTTATTCTTTGTAATAAATACGTTGGGAGTACTCTATTAAATTTAATGCACTTAGTTTTAATTACTTGATAGATACACCTTTATACAGGTAATCCTTGATTTATGACCACAATTGGGAACAGAATTTCCATTGCTAAGCAAGGCAGATCTGAAATGATTTGCACCTGATTTTACGACTTTTTTGCCACATTTGTTAACTGAATCACTGTAGTCCTTAAGTGAAGCACATGGTTGTTAAGCAAACCCAGCTGACTTTTGCTTGTTGGAATCCAGTTGGCAAGGTCACTTATGGCCCGAGGGTGCTGCAATTGTTGTAAATATATGCTGGTTGCCAAGCAACCAACTTTGGATCACATGACGGGATGCCGATGAGGTGGGGTGGTGAACTATAAATTGTAAGTCACTTTTTTTCAATGCTGTTGAAACTTTGAACAGTCATTAAAAGGATGGATGTATACCTACACTGACTTGGCTGATGTATATCTACACTGACTTGGCTGATCTCCTTGTCCTGTTCTCATGACAAATGATTTTTTTTTGCAAAGGACCAAATGTGGCTAACAGACTGAAAAAAAATGATGCAAACTTGATTTTCAGTGTTCTTATTCTTTCTTTGGACTGACTTATCTTCTAAACATTCCATTTTCTTCTAAGAGATCAGTGCTGGTATTCCACCAGTTTGGCCAAACTGGTAGCTGCAACAATCAGCTGTGAGCGAATGGGTTTACTCCAGTGATCAGCTGCTGGGCCTTCCCGTCTGCCCTGGCTCTATACTGACCTTTATTTCATGCTTTTCAACCTCTGCTGCTTTGTGCGACACAGCCGATTGCTGCACATCAGCTGTTTTACACACAGGGCTTGCAGAAAGTGAGTTGTAAACACTGCGCATGCGCATGCAAAATGCTGCGCTGACACCAAACTGGTAGGAAAAAGGTTTGAAACTCACCACAGTAAGAGATGGCATATTGAAATGAAATATAACTCATACATATAGTACTAACAGTTGAATAAGTATTGTCTTCAGTATATACGAAAAGGCCTTTGTGTTCAGATCAACTCCTTACCTAATAATGATATTGAAGTGGTTTACCATTGTCTTCTCGGGATACTTTTTAATTTCCTAGCTTAGTCTACTACAAGCCTGAGATTTCCTGATGGTGTTCTTTCCCATTACTAAAAGGACTGACTCTTTACAATAGTTCTTTTCAAATCTTGTTACACCCAACTAGATACTGTCATCTGCCCTAATGCCATTCAGGAGAACGATTAAGAAACAATGCTTCAATCTGATTTATTCATTAGAAAAAGGCACAATATTGAGTAGCAAGAAATGTTTAAATGATTTTCTGTGTTACCAGAAAAAAGCTAAACAAACCGCAAGGAGAAAAAAAGGCAGACTTGGAGAAAATCTTTCTCTTTGATGTGTAAATTGTACTTGTTTTTTCTGCAATCTGTTTTTCTGAAGCATCCTGAAGTGGGACAGTCCATTTTAGCATTTATTAATGCTTATTTCTTTATATGTTGCTAGTGTAAATCAGAGTTTATAGCCAGATTAGATGTTGGGTTATAACTCAGGACTCCAAGAAACCTCTGAGAAAACGGAAGTGAATAGATCATATCAATCACCTTTCTTGTTGCCTAGCAGGCTCCAGGCAATATTTGAATTATTTTAGAATCTTTTAAATATTTTTTTTCAAAAATATCCCAGGAAACCCATATTTTTCTGAAGCAAAGCACCAGTCCTTAGCATCATCATTATTTATGTCTCCTGGACCTACATACCTCTTTAGGCATGATTGGAAACAAAAAATGGTAATTGGCTGCAGCCCCATGTTTTGTTTAAAAATGGGCCTCCTTGCCCAGAAACAAACATCAAAGAGACAGAGAGTAGGTTACAGTATATATATATTTTATTGTTGAAAGGGCATTTTGTGACATAACATCCATTTTTTTTAAATTAGCACTCCCACCTCCCCACACTTATCAAAGCTATTTTTTAAGAATAGCCACAACCTGCTTTCCCAATTCCCCATCTCTTTACCAGTCCCAAGAGGCTGTGCAAAACTGAGAGCAGAATGGGCCCATTATAATTATTTCTTACATCCCCATCCATCTAACCAAGAGTTTCAGACATATTTGCTGAGGTAGGAACAAAATACGGTTTTTTAAAGGAGGGGAGAACGGTGTTTGTGCTTGTTTGCAGAAAGGCTTAAGGAATCTTCCCAAGCTGTCACCTCCAAAGTTTTCTAGGTAGCTTTTGAGACATATGACAAACACCTGAATTCCTAGCCCTGGGTCCCTGGAGACGTCTGTTTCAACCTCAGAACGTCTTATCTTAGGATGCACATTTCAACCAGCAGGAGAATGTGTCCTGATTTCAGGAGACACCAATATAAACCTGGCTGGTGTGTGTGTGTGATTTATGTGAACAAACTTTTGTACCTAGATATTTAGATAGCTTGCCTGGGTTGCTAATGTAACTGTTCAGTGAATTCTACAAAGACTCAATGCCTGCATGAACCTTCCAGGATCATAGAGCAAGAGCTAATGACATATCTTTCTTTTCCTGCTTTTCTGCATGTTTTCTGATCTTTGATGAGATGTATACATGGGGGTATCTTGACACAAGCTGCTGATGTACGAAGTGTGCATTAGCTGATCACTAGGTACTGAAATGGCAAGTCAGGATTGACAAGCCTGCTAGGGTGGCTGAAAACCAAAATGAATTACAAGTTATTCATTGCATAACAATATTCCCTTGTAAACAAGCTCTTATCACGGTCTTGCTTTATCACAACATGGATTCTCAGCTTGGGACACTGTGCTCCCTTCACGCTGATGTCCATGTTCTATACCAGCCTAGCATGATAAATGTCCCCGTGAAAAATAATTAAAAAGCCTTCCATGCTCTCAGAAGATTAGCATGCCAACAAGATGGTTAACGCTTCTGAACTATGCTCCTTGAACTGCTCCTAAGCCTTTGGGAGCTTTTCTGCTCTGTTTGGGTTGCTGATTTCAAAATTGGATATTTTTAGTTTCCTCTCTCTCTCCACCTCCTTGTAAAATGCATAGGGTTCTATCAAGATTTTATAGAGTAAATGTTTATGGGGGAGAAATAATTCAAACTCAGAGTACCCTTTGATTTTAATCTCTTTGAGATCATGTTGAAAATCCTTCCATCTCTCTTCCTGTTCTTAAAGGAGTATATCATCTACTTTCCCTGAGCTATGCTCGGGGGTTTCTGGTGTACCATCTCAGACCCTCTCTTTTGATTGACATGGCTACCCTGACTTGCATTGATATCCCTCCCCCCTGGTGGACAGTCCCCAGTCTAGAAGTCTTCTGCACCTTACTTACTTCTTTGGGTGGGAGCATTGAGCAGTCAAGAGAGCAGATGCCAGACTTACTTCTGTTCTTTCTCTGGTGCACCCAGAACAGGACTCCCCTCTGTCTTATTCCTTTCCTCCCCCTCTGGTTCCATGTCCCACAAAGGCTTGTTCTTGGTCTGCTCTTGTCAGGCCCTGACAGATGTTCCTTGTTGTACCATTTCTTCTGGCCTCATTGAGGCAATCGCATTAAAGCACTCTCTGGCGTCCTTGCTCGAGCCAAGATAAATGATATCTGTCAACTGCTGTGTGTTCACTCCTAACCTTTGGATCTACAACAGTGCCTGGCTCTGAATTGCGCCTGAAGCCACAGGGAATGTTGGGTGGGGAGGTAGGAAGACAGGAGCAAACAGAGCAGGGGGCTTAGATCATGAGGGATTGCTCTTTGCAAGCCTCAGTTAATTTATTATTACACCAATTTAGAGAGAAGTATTAAGGTTCCACTGGCTTAGGAGGAACACTAATCTGAGTTTTTATACAATGCTCGAATGGAGTGTGCAGCGAGTTGGGGAAACAGTCTTGTGAAATGTGCCTAGAACTGTACTCAAAAGACTTATCTAGGGTTGGGGGAGGGGAAGGGAAGCAAATGGCAAAATCTATCTCATGATGCCTCAACAAAACCCCATCCTATATATTTAGTGAGACATTCAGCCATTGGTTACATTACAACATGTTTGCATCTTCATAGTTTTTGTACTGAGACCTAAGTCCAAAAGTGGGTGGGACATAAAGGAGGAAATAGGTGTTAAGCCCCACCTAGCTGGGCAAAATTAAGGCAGCAAACACCACAGGTAGTCCTGTTAGAAATTCTGTATATAGCTCTACAGAACAAACAGTGCATAATCCACATGTGCTTTTCTGCTTAACTGGGGACACCAGGAAGAGAAAACTTTTATACAGAGAAAAGACATAGAGTATATACCCGTGATGGTGAAGCTGTGGCACATGTGCCACTCTCTGGGCACATGAGCCATTGCCCCAGCTCACCTCTGTTGTGCATGCATGCACACCTTCCACTGGCCAACTGGTCTTTGGCTCTCTGCTGTGAATACGCAGAGGACGGGGTGCTGTTGGGGGATGGGGCACATGTGGGGGAGGATGCATGTGGGGGTCAGGGTGCATGCACAGGGCACACATGCAGGGATGCAATTGTTTGCGAGGGGGCACATGCACATGTGTGGGGATGCACACACATTATGGCTATGTACGCATGTGCTTTGGGCACTCGGTGCTAAAAAGGTTAGCCAGCACTGGTATATAGCATAGATGCAACTACCAACCTATAAACACTGCCATCTATTAGTTGGAGAATATTGCTGTAATTGTCATACAATATACATGTGAGGGAAGGAAAAAATAAACCTTGTCCTTTAAGGATTAGGCAAAGTTCTTTCCTTTTGTGAATTCAAATATCCGGGCTGGGAGAAATGCAAAATGATTTGGTCAGCTGCATTGAAAGTCAGAATCAGTTTATTAATAGGAAGGCAGATAAGAAGAAATCTAACAGCGTTCCTAGGATTAATCTAATAAGTGAGTAGGAAAACCTCTCTCTTATACATTTCAGGTTCTTTGATTTTCTTTGAAGTCTTTGATTTGTGTTGTGTTGAGTTCCTATCTCTTTGAGATTGGGATCTTTTCTAGGATCTTGGTTTTATGGTCCTGATCCTTTGTAGTTGCTTGTTTGCTATCATGGTTCCTTCCTGCCATGCCTTCTGGTTTGCTTTTCACAAGTTTTTATAACTTGCCATCTATTTGATTTCTATGGGAAAGGATCTTAGCTAGTTTGTAGGGTTTTTTTCTCTGTATGTCATGACTGTAATTTTCTTCTTCTTTTGTTGTGAAAAGTAAGCTGGCTCCAGCTATTTTAATAGTCCTACTTGACAAAGGGTGAGTGCTGTTTTCCTAGAAGAGAGGGGAACTTCCAACACATAAACACTGTATTCCAGCAAATCCTTGACTTAACAACCACAACTGAACCCAGATTTAGAATCATAAAGTTGTTGCTGTCATTAAGCGAGGCATCCTTGCAATCCCGGATCTCCCCGCTACAATCATTATGTGGAGCATAGAATACCTTGGGGTGGGGGTTGATGAATGAATGGTCATAATTTGAGAACTACCTGTACTCTGATTTCAGTCAGACATCTTTAATACTAGTCTGAGGCAAGTGGAGAAACCTAGAAATTTTTCTATCTTCCTTTGAGGGCAGTACATTAAGGCGGATTCTCTTTGATTGTTCTGAGATGCTTCTCCACAGGTTCCTTGCCACCTGAGCTGAATTGCTTTTACATGAGATAAGCTGCCAACTGACTTGGTCTCTATCTCCTGATTGCTTATCTGTACTTACCCTTTTGTTCCTTTTGCACTCTCACCCACTCCTGAAAACAAGGCCAAAGCAATTTTTAAAAGGATGTTGAGATGAATATTTAGTTTACTAAATATTAGGGCTTGGCGGCAGTGTGGATTTGAAAGGAAAAAGTAGATTTCAGTGTGCAGGGATGCCTGCTTAGCTAACATCTGTCTCCAATGCCTTGAAACAGCTGCATCTTTACTTGGGATCAGACATCTGCTTTTTGCAGTTTGACCCCTAGGAAAGGACACTTTTGGTTTGAGGAAATATTGGCAGATGCTTCATATATGCATTGAACCTCCTTTTCCCTTTCAAACTCCAACTGGTGCACAGCCTTATTAAATATGCAAATAAATCAAATAAATATTCTGTCTTAGCTGCAGCCTTTCAAGAAATCTTGAAAAAGACACTGGGAACCTCATAAATACTTTTTGCATTTTTAGCTCATTTCCCCCCTCCCCCCATAAGATACAATGAAGGACATACGTATACATTTTGTGAGCAACCTTCTTTCTCTCTGAGATTTAGGTGATGTCCTGAAATCTCAGAGAAAGATACATTGCTCAGAGAGGCCATGTGTTGCTCACAAAATGTAGATTGCCCTCCATTGTCTTAAAGAGAGAGAACTCTATAAGGGAGAAGTTTGTATGCAGACAAAGATGAAAGAAAAAAAACCAATGACATACATATTTGACATCTGGAACTAATAATTCACATACACACGCATGCACACCTCTGTTACTACTAGGTTGCGTTGCCATCTGCCAAACAACTGATTGGTGTCCTGATAGCAGTGACACAACACAACTGACACCAACTCTCTAGATGGCCTCTGTGTTGTTCCCAAGTCATGTAAAAATGCACCTCTTGCCTACATTCAGGTTGGATCACCCTGTTTTCACAATACCATTCTATATTTGAATTATTTTCTGTAAAATTGAGCTTGTACATGCTTAATCTGTTTCCATGGAACTGATTTTTCTGCTCAAATCTCAAAAGTCTTTATAGATGCTTGAGAATTATAGCTCCCATCATCCCTGGCCATCATTAGAAATGATGTCCAACTTCTTCAGAAAATTAATGCAGAAAAAGAGAGTGCCTCGTTCTGCATTCTTTTGCCCACAGGGCATGAAAGCGAAATTAAAAAAATAAAAAAGCAACAATCAAACAACCACCTAGGTCAAGGAAATATCAATATTAGATAAGTAATAGGGCCCTAATCTGCTTTGTGTGTGTGTGTGTTTGTGTGTGTATGTGTTACAACTTAAATTTGCAATTGCCAAGGCCATGGTTATGATCATCATTCCTTGTCTTTTCTTCACTGTAACCGATGCTTAGAAACACAATCCCATTGAGCGTGGATGTTTGTATAACAGCATGCTATGTCTATATTACAGTAATAAGCAGAGCGTTACAAATTATTGATTGAAAAGCCTATTGCAGAACTTACAGGCATTAACTCCTATTCAGTGAGCGAGTGGACCAGCAGTTTTACTATAGCAAGGTTACCCAATCAAGACAGGAAAAAGAAGATGTTGCTCTTAGGTGTTGATTCTGTTATAGAATAGGGGACTTCGCACACTTTTATTATTAATTTTGATCAAAGAATTTTTCAGAATAAAAACAGTATAAATTTTTAAGAAGGAAATAACGTGAAAGGTAAATAAAGAGATAAAAGAAAAGACAAAAGAAAAGAATAAAAGATACAAGTAGCAGCTTCTGATCTTTTTTATGCATTTATATTTTATCCTCTCTCTCAGGTTACTGTGCACCATGATTCCCTTCTTTCCATATAGAACCCCTTTCTAATCATCAGTTCCATAAATCACAAGTTCATTTTCCCCCATCAAAAAGTCTTCAAAGGATTTCCAATCACTAAGAAATGTAGTTGTTGTCTTTTCCCTAATCAAGCAAGTCAGTTTTGCCACCTCTGCAAATTCTGTCACCTTCAGCAGCCATTGTGGATATTTCAGAGTCTTTCCATTGTTGTGCACATAATAATCTCACTCCAGTTATCATGTACAAAAACAATATTTTACAAGTCTTTTCTATTTGCTTGCCGATTGGTCCCAGCAACAAGGTTCTGGTTTTAAGTAATATTTAAAATTACTGGTATCTCTAGGGATTTTGCACTTTTGAAGCCCCCTGCCCTTTTAATGGGGAGATAAGCTCCTTCTCAAAACAGTAGCATATGCATACGAGGAAGCATATGCAAAACCTGCAGTTTGTTCAGGATAAGAAAAGTTCCATGTCTAAGCTTCCAGGCCATTACCCTAAGTTGGACCTTGTGGTTGGCCTGAGAAGAGATTGACTGGCCCAAACTCCCACAGCTGGCTGTCATGTCCAAGGTGCAATTAGAACTCCCAATCTCCTGGTTTCTAGCCACCTGACTAGACTCTTGATAGCAAATCTATAGCACGCTGGAAGTGGCACGCAGAGCCATTTTTGCCGGCATGCGAGCCCTCTCCCAGAGCAGGTCTACTGTGCATGCCCACCGCTCACCAGCTGATTGTCGTGTATCTGGCACCCATGCGTGGGGGGGGCAGAAGACGCGCTCACATGCGCAGGAGGCGTGGGGGCATGTGGCGTGCATTGCCTTCTGGGCGCTGGCTTGCATGCGTAAGTGCAATTTTCGGCACAGGAGCCTAAAAAGGTTAGCTACCACTGGACTAGACCAAACTGGCTCTTAAATTGTCCTGATTCCTCTTAGCACAGCCCCATTCAATTCAAGCATCAGGACCTAATCTGGCAAGTCTCATCCAAAGCATACACAACAGATATTTAAAGATCAGCTCTGTATTTCTTTTTTTTTTTAAAAAAAAGGTGATATATTAAAAATGTGCAACCAACAGCATCAACTTTTCGTCAGTTCTGCATTTAAGACTTTTCCCTGTTCTCTTTGGTAACATTCGGTAACGTGGTAGGTAAACTAATCCACCATAACTCTTAAGGAAAATGGCTCTTCATTGCACACGGAGCGAGCTTCACTGGATTAAATATTGAAGTGGGTTGTTTGTCTCGTGGTAGAGGTTGGTGAGCTTTGACATCGATTCCTGTCACTAGTGAACATGTGTATGTGCACAGGCATGGTTTTTAAGAGTCTTAACTCCATTTTAACAACCCTCTAGAATGCTTTAGTAAAATCAAGATGGCGTGGGAGTTAAATGCAGGGATTTTGAGCATAACAGACCCTTCTGGAGTGGGCTTGATCATAGAAAAAAGTGTATGGGTGAAAAGCATATCCGATTCAATGTTCTGAGTTGAGGAAAATGCTGGAAATTTGCAGCGTTTGCTAATTTGGGGACTGAGTAGAGCAGGCAGTCACACCTGTTTTTTCCATAAGCTTGTAGCCTGGCAGTTTCCCCCAAGGCTGCTGCTTGTCATCCAGATGCAAAGCCCAAGCATGATTTTCCCCCCACTTTGTCTGGCTTGGTGCCAAACTGCCAAACTGCTCCTTTCAGATCTACTCACAAGCAGATGGGAGAAGCTGGTAGTTACCAGACTTCAAAGGCTGTTAGGCAAATGTCTGCCACTAGAAAAAGTGACATTTTAAGATGGCTCCATCATTAATATCTACTTCTCCTGTGCCTGGTGGTTTCTATTAAAAAAAATAATGACATATATTTTTAATAATGATTATTTTATATATTTATTGTTTTATTTAACTGTTGAACCCCACCCATAGTCACTTTTTGTGAGACACATGATATCTAAATCTGATAAATAAACGTTAAGAAGAAAGAAACTTGAGAGACGATTACTTTGTGCATTTCCAAAGAATATGCTTGCATTGCTATGCTGCTATTTTCTGAAAACACATGAAGGGAAATAGTTATGAATGGCTTTCTTTGGAATGAAAGAATGGTGTGTATATGTAGATAAATTATTCATTCAAAAATATTTTAGTGTGGAGGCAAAATGATAATAAAGATTTCTGCTGAATTATCATGAGTTTGTAGTGGGGTATCCTAACTTTTTCATCTGCTAGGTTAATATCTGGGGTTGGAACCCCTGGTCCTATGTTTATCAAGCATTGTTGAAAGAACGTATCTTTCACTGTCCATCTCAAATCTGATGCCAGCTCATTTCATTAAGTGCCCTTGAGGTCTATTGTATGTGAGAATCACCCTGGGAGACAGGAGGAACAGCTGCAATCTAGACAATGGCCTAATAATGTAACCTTAGTCCAGAGGAAAGGTGCATATGGATTCTCCCTAGTTTTCAGGAGAGTAAAAGTAAAAGCAAGAACAGGGAGAGGTACTTTCAGACTTGAAGGATTCTATAGATACTCCAGAAGAGAAGCATCAAACATGAGTACTTATGTTGGGAATATAAGTCACCTAACAGGTATTTGGGTTAGAAATATATAAACCAGGAAAGACATTTTAATACTGTCTCTTTAAGGGAATGCAAGAGCCTGCAATTGGGTGTGATTTCTCAAACGGCCATAAGATGGAGCCAGAAATTTAGTCTTAGTCTTAGTCTCAGAAGAGAGTGTGAGTGTATCTTTGTTTCCTTCTGTTAGAAAGTATTGCCGTTGCTCCATTTTTCCTAATTGACTGATATTTCTGGATGTAATGTAAATCTGATCCTGAACTGTTTTTGACACTGAAATTTGATATTTGGATTATCTTTGGATTGAAAACTGACTGATTTAACCTGTGAATGACTTTGGACTGCCTATTTTGGACTTTGCTTAAACCTTCTGGAAGTAAAAACCTACATTTACTGTACAGTGTATGTATGTATTGTGTGTGTATTATTCCAACACTACTCTCTGTACGTCTCTCTGTATGTGCTCATTCTCCTAACGGAGAATTACCTGAACAACTTACACTATTGTGGGGGAAAAAACCTCTGGTATGGTTCCAAGCCAGAAGAAAGGCGCTGGAAATAAAATGGAGGCTGACTGCATGGAAAGAAGGCTTATTTGGTTTCCAGGAATTTCAGTGACAGCAAGCATTTTTTCTGGCGTGGTTGACCAAATGGCTGAGTGAGTAGAAGAATCTTTATAGGGTGATTGAGATGCTCTAGGGGGTTGTGCAAAATAGTGAGCCTGGTGCCTTTTATTATTTCAGTGGTGGTGGGTTAATCTTATTATCTCCTAAAAGTCATGTCCTGTCCTTAGAATTTGGGTGGGGGATATAAATTCTTAATCCCATCATTTCAGCCTGGCTGAAGGCATTCTGAGTATGCATATATTGGCCCAGTCTTTCTTAATAAGTACAAAATTAAAGATTTGAGGTTTCTGCTTGAGGCTGTTGAAGAAAGACTGGTGCTGTTTTCTGCCTTTGTTATTTTTCTCCATTTCTCCTTTGGAAAAATATAATATTCTACCTCTTTTAATATTCCCCAAAATATTTCATTCTTGGGGGTGGGGTGGGGGTTCCTATACTACTTTATTATAAAGTTGCAGTAACACAATCATAGTTTAACTCTCCAACCTTCTGAGAGGCATCCTCCACCCTCCTTCAGATTCAGATTTTGTTTATCAGAATGCGGTCTAGGTCAGTGATAGCTAACCTTTTTGGCACCAAGTGGCCAAAGCGAGAGTGCCCAGCGCCAAAATGCAATATGTGTGCGTCCCCCATGCATGAGCCCTGTCCCCCGTGCATGCACCCCATCCTCATGCATGTGTGTGCATCCCCGTGCATGCACTATGCATGGCAGAAACCCAAAGACCAGCTGGCTGTTAGGCACGTGCAAGCATGCGTGGTGGAGCTGAGCTGGGGTGACAGCTCATGTGTTCACAGAGAGGGCTTTGCATGCTACCTCTGGCATGCGTGCCATAGGTTCGCCATCATGGGTCTAGGTCATTCCTACATGCCATGATGGGCTAGTATTAAAAAGAGGAAAACCTTGTCCTGAATCCACATTGTTCATAATTTTACTGAGCTCAACAGTATCTCTCTCATACCTGCCTTTACTTTTTTAACCTTCAGAATTTTTTAAAAAAAGTTTGCCCCCAAATGTCAGCTTTTCTTTGCAGGGAAGAGGCTATAATTCTATTCTTTTTGTGACCTTTCCAGCGTTATGATACTTTCAGGGAGACTAAGCAGAATATTCTCAATTATTGCCATGTAGCAACCTTTAAACCCTGGCATGGAATTTAACTTTCTTCTCAGCACCATTGCATGCTATCTTGATTGATCTAGCCATCAAATATTTTTTTAAAAAAATAATAAAGCAGGATAACATGTGATTAAAAGCACAGAAATAGGTGCAGTGGTAAAACAAATTGATTGGGCCATCATTATATTGTGGGGGAAAAATTCAGTACAAAACTGGACCAGAGGGCTTAACAGCTAAACCGGCTGAGATTTTGTAATTTCAGTGGGACCTTCAAGAAGTGCCTTTCTCATGTCCCAGCCCACCTGTATTCTCCCACCAAAAAGAAGGTACTGATAAACGAAATGTCCCACAGTGAAGGGCTGTGCACTGTTTTTGTTTAGTTTAAAAGGGTAGGAGGAGGGGATTACCAACACAAAAGTCAGAGAATGCTTTTCTCCTCCATGCTGCATCAAGAGCCTAGGATGGGTTGACTCCTTCCTATGACATCATTTAGCTGAGTCTGTACTAAGATATATAAGCCAGACCCCAGAAGAGACCCCAGCTTTTGACTCAGCTCCTTTCAGTCAGTAGCTGTGTCTCTGAAAGTGTTCTGCTAGATAGCAATCGCCAGCGATCTTCAGTACTTTTTTCCTCTCTTCAAGCAGCTCCCAGGGATCTGGGCAGCTCTTCCAGGAGAGCAGGGCGCTCTCTCTCTCTCCCTTTCTCTCTCTCTCCCTTTCTCTCTCTCTCCCTTTCTCTCTCTCTCTCTCTCTCTCTCTCCCTCTCTCTCTCCCTCCCTCCCTCCCAAAGGGAGAGAAGAGAAGAGGAGGAGAGAGAAGAGAAAGGGAGAGAGAAAGGGGAGAAGAAAGGGAGAGAGAGAGAAAGGGAGAGAGAAAGGGAGAGAAAGGGAGAGAACAGAGAAAGGGAGAGAGAAGGGAGAGAGAGAAGAGGAGAGACAGAGAAAGGGAGAGAGAAGAGAGAGAAAGGGAGAGAGAGAGAAAGGGAGGGAGAGAGGAAAGGGAGAGAGAGAAGGAGAAGAGAAAGGGAGAGAGAAAGAGAGAGAGAAAGGGAGAGAAAGGGAGAGAGAGAGAAGGGGAGAGAGAAGAGAGAGAGAAAGGGAGAGAGAAAGGGAGGAGAGAAAGGAGAGAGAGAGAAAGGGAGAGAGAAAGAGAAAGGGAGGGAGAGAAAGGGAGAGAGAGAAAGAAAGGGAGAGAGAGAAAGGGAGAGAAGAGAGAGAGAAAGGGAGAGAGAAAGGAGAGAGAGAGAAAGGGAGAGAGAGAAAGGGAGAGAGAGAAAGAGAAAGGGAGGAGAGAAAGGGAGAGAGAGAAAGAAAGGGAGAGAGAGAGAAAGGAGAGACAAAGAGAGAGAGAAAGGAGAGAGAGAAGGGAGAGAGAAGAGGGAGAGAGAAGAAGGGAGAGAAGAAGGGAGAAGAGAAAGGGAGAGAGAAAGGGAGAGAAAGGGAGAGGAGAGAGAAAGAGGAGAGAAAGGAAGAGAAAGGGAGAGCAGAGAAAGGGAGAGAGAAAGGGAGAGACAGAGAAAGGGAGAGCGAGAAAGAGAGAGAGAAAAGGGAGAGAGAGAGAAGAGGAGGGAGAGAGAGAAGGGAGCGACAGAGAAAGGGAGAGAGAAGAGAGAGAGAAAGGGAGAGAAAAGGAGAGAGAGAGAGAAAGGGAGAGAGAAAGAGAGAGAAGAGAAGGGAGAGAGAAAGGGAGAGAGAGAAAGGAGAGAGAAAGAAAGGGAGAGAGAAAGAGAAGGGAGGGAGAGAAAGAGGAGGAGAAGAGAAAGAGAGAAGAGAGAGAGAAAAAGGGAGAGAGAAGGAGAGAGAGGAAAGGGAGAGAGAAAGGGAGAGAGAGAAAGGAGAGAGAGAGAAAGGGAGAGAGAGGAAAGAGAGAGGAGGAGAGAGAAGAAAGGAGAGAGAGAGAAGAAAGGGAGAGAGAGAGAAAGGGAGAGACAAGAGAGAGAAAGGAGAGAGAGAAAGGAGCGAGAGAGAAAGGGAGAGAGAGAAAGGAGAGAGAGAGAAAGAGAAAGGGAGAGAGAAAGAAAGGGAGAGAGAGAAAGAGAGAGAATTGGGAAGACGAGAAAGGGAGAGAGAAAGGGAGA